>CAUYQV010054115.1:0-20120 GCA_963574575.1 Galagoides demidoff
GCCTGTGGTCCCAGCTACTTGGGAGGCGGAGGCAGGAGACTCGCTTGAGCCCAGGAGTTGGAGGTTGCTATGAGCTATGATGCCATGGCACTCTACCCAAGGGGATAGCTTGAGGCTCCGTCTCAAAAAAAAAAAAAAAAAGGCAGTTTGGTGTTTGCTGAGTCTAAGGGAACCGAAGACTAGCCCACTGAACAAAAGCAAACCCTCAAATGTTAGTCGGGGATGACTGGAGCAGCACAGACTCACACCCGAGCTTGGACACAGAGATAGATTGAAGCCAGATGGGCTACACCCTACCCTGTGGGGAGTGTGAGCATGGGGGCCCACCCTTCCCCAGCTGAGGAAGGGTCGGCCCAGAACAACCTGGATCTTCAGGTGAGGTCTGAATACTGACTTTTTAGAAACCATCTTGGTGATTCTAACATGCAGACCAGGCTCAGTCCAGCCTCCGATTGTCAGACAGCGACACATGAGCACTGGGGGCCCATGCTCTTGGAGTCGGAGGGAAACCTGGAAGCCACCAGATCCAGTGGTGCTTGGGTCCCCTCTGAGCTTCTTGGTATGTGGTAGTCAGTCTTTGAGGTTAGTTACCTCAGGCTAAGAACCCACCCTCAAAAAGCCCTGAGGACTCTACTTTGAACAGCTCTTTTTCAAAAGCATCTGCTCTCCAGCAAGTCTACCTAAGCAAAGGCCTCTGCGAAGCCCTGCTCTGATGAGGCACCACTGTGCCTACACCGAATACTCAACAAATGAGCCCCTCCCTCTTACAAACCTGAGAACCCAGACAAGGGAGCTCCCAGTCCATGCCCACAGGACCGGGTAATCATGCCTACCCTGTTTTTACTATTTACAAAAATATGACCACCAGTCCTTGAATTCATCATCTGTTCCTCAAAAGGATCCCTACTCTCGAAGTCACCTCCAAACCTGTCACCTAGTCACAGTTTCTTCCCTTTGCTAATAAAAACTGCCTCGTGATTACATTTTGTCCTACCCTTGGCCACTCAGCAGTTACATTTCTCTTGTGGTATCAAAACCCCCCATAGGGGCCAGGCAAGGTGGCTCATGCCTGTAATCCTAGCACTCTGGGAGCTAAGGAGTTCAAGACCAGGCTGAGCTAGAATGAGACCTTATCTTTGAAAACAGCCAGGCGTTGTGGTGCGTGTGTATAGTCCCAGGACCTTGGAAGCCTGAGGCAAAAGAATTGCTTGAATCCAAGAGTTTGAGGTTGCTGTGAGCTATGACACGACAGCACTCTACTGAGAGTGACAAAGCGCAACACTGTCTAAAAAAAAAAAAAAAAGGCCCCCACACCCTCTCCGGCTTTGACAAAGGCCCACCTGCCACTATGCATCAGGCTTTAAAGACCTGACACCAACCTTGCCTTGAGAAAGGCGCTCACTGAAGGCCTCTGGTCCCAACCCCACATCCATCCTGGCAGCCTGGAAGCACAAGTTACAACAAAAACTTTCCCTGAAGCACCCCTAGGTGTAGCCCTGCAAATACTTACTGCCCTATTCCCCAAGGACATGATCCCATATTTCATCCAGATCTCAGGAAACCCCATTTTCTTAAATGTTCTAGAACATTTGAAACAAATAAATGTGCTTTCTAGATGGCTTGCTTAGAAGTAATTTTGTTTTCTCTTATTAAAACCTATCTGGCCCCCAAACCAATAAAGCAGCAGGAAATCACTTGGCTCTGCAGATAGCTGCATGTTCCCTGCTAGGCTGGGTTTCCAGGTAGAACGGAGTCAGCCTGGCCTGCCGCATGCTGTCCTGGCCCTCCACCCACAAGACTCCCTGACTCTGCAGGGACCACAGGCAGCCAGCTGCAAGGAACTAGCCAAATGCTCTTCATGTAGCTGTGACCTGAAATAAGAGCACTGATTTGAATCACCTGTAGTGATTCACACTTTTTTTTTTTTTTTGTAGTTTTGGCTGGGGCTGGGTTTGAGCCTGCCACCTCCAGCATGTGGGGCTGGCGCCTTACTCCTTTGAGCCACAGGCGCCGCCCACAAATCACACTTCTTGAGGCCTATAGGCCACGCCCTCCCTGCCCCACCTCATCACCTCCTGCCCCCAGCACCCCTCTGCTCCCTCTGTCTCTGCACAGATGCTGAAGCAGCACTGAGGCCAGTCCCTCCAGCCTTCCCAGGGAATCCCAGGGTGGAGACAGCCTGCCACTCCAAACTGGAGCCAGAAGGCAAACCCATTCTTACCCCCACTCTCGGCAAAATGGTCCCCTGAGCCTGGCAAGGTTTGGCCCAAATGCAAAATTTTAAGACACCCAGAAATCACATATGGTGAGAAAAACAACCGCCTGTGGCTCCACAGACGGCTCTGAAGGCTGCTCCAGAGTTTCCTCATAAGGAGCAGCCCTGTCAGCACCCGAGCCCTGTGTCCAGGCCTCCCAGTGTGAGGACAGTGTTGCCTTCCTCCTTGCCTACACCCCAGTCCTACAACAAATACAAGACAACTCTTCCAGACAACATCCATCTAGTTCAACCCCCACTGTGACAAGGAAACTGAGGCTCAGAGAGCCCCTGTCCTGCCCAAGGCCACACACCACAAACAGTGGGCACAAACCTTCCACACGAAGGGTGGGGTCCTGCCCAACTGAGCATTTTCCCAGGGCAGGGCCAGCCACAGAGCCCCCACCCTCTTCAGCAGCTCAGCTCACTGTGGAGAGTGAATGTGTCTTACGTGGCTCACTCAAGGGCAAATCAGGAGAAATGATAATTACCCTACTCCAGGTCCTCTATCTTCTTTTGGCTTAAAAGTACAAAAGCTTAAACATAAATAAAGGGAAATGGTCTGGAAAAATAACCAGTTGGCATGGAACTACTGCCATTTCAGTGCTGCATAAGAAGTGGAAATACTGTTTTTCAGAAACTCAGCATAGCCATGAGTTTCCTAGCCACTTGGCAGAGGTTTTTCAATTGTTTAGATGTGATGGACGGTGTTGATAGCAGTGGTAGAGACCAAGCACAGGCAGAGTGTGGTGCTTTATAACGCTCCTTCTCACTAGCTCTCTCTCACCAAACTGTGTCCAGCCCGCCTGCCTTCTGCTCTAAGGTGCCATCAGTTCCAGGAGTGGGGACCACACAAGCCCCATCCCTGTTCATGTGCACGCAGGCTTGTCTGAGAGCATTGAGGAAGCCAGAGGCCAAGGCTCAACCTGTGCAGAGCTCTAGGAAGTGGGAGGCATGGAGGCTCCCTGGGAGCCGGCACAGCACATACAGTGAACTATCAGGGAATCTCTCAATCCCCCCACATATTTGTTTTATCTACTTCTTCCTCCAAGAGCATCCATCTCGAACAGGAGCTCATTCTACCCTACTTGCTTCAAGTCAGAGCTTTCTCAAGGCAGCAGGACCCTGCCGTCCCCTAAAGGTACTGCTCTGGGGAATCTCTGCAGACTCAGACACCACCAGGACCCCCAGCTGCCTGTTATCCAACAGGCTATCCACCCATGTTCATATAACTAGCAAGCGGAGGACCCAGATTTCAAATGCAAGTCTTCAGATTCCAGGCCTGGAACTGGAGAAGACCCAGGCAAAGTCTCCAGTGAGCCCCTAACCCTTGTTCTGCACAGATGTGGCCACTTATTCCCTTCTACTGAAGCCAGATGTGCTGGTTCTCACCCTCTGAGCTCCATCCATTTCCATAGCCACAAAACTCCCTGATCCCAGCCAGCTGCTCACTATCTGCTTGGGGTCAGCCACGGAGGAAGCCAGGCCAAAGGCTGGACCATTTGGCACCATCACCATCTTTAACATCCATTAAATGAGAGTAAAAAGTCCTTCCTTCCAGGGTTGTTATGAGAAGACAAGATTATAAATGTGGAAATGCTTTCCCAGTTAAGTGTCCTATGAGACTAGAAGAGTCTTCGTATAGGATGGCAGTACACCCAAGTTTACCAGGGAAGTCCAGTCCATACCTGTTGTCTGACATCATTATTACTATGAATAATTATAATATTCTTAAAATGTCCCAGTTTAGATAAGGAATCACACAATCACCTATGAAAGTGGCATTGCTCCCATGGAGCTGAGATAACTGAGGTCCCTTCCTCTCTCTGCCCCACATCCCTAATTGTCAACCCACTTTGTGTGATGAGAGGAGTTGGGTACAGGGTCGCCATTAGCAGGCCCTTTGCCAGGCATCATTTTGCTAGATCAAAGAAATTATTAGTAGACACCATTTTTAGCAAGGCAGTGTCACAGTGCCTGGATTAATTGCAATTAATTATATATCACCCTTTTAAGGTTAATTCGATCAATTAGGGATAATCAGAGCCATGTACTCAGTCTGCTTTAAACCTTGGTGGCTTCTCAGCATGGAGGAGGCTATGACCATGGAGAAGGCTGAATGTTAGAATGTATTTGGCCCTGAATCATCGTGTCCTGAACGTCAGTTTAGGGCTTTCCTGTTTACAAGGCATTTTCCTGCATAGTTTCCTGTCTGATCCCTGGGAGGTAGGGAGAGCCACTCCCATCTCACAGATGGAAAAGCTGAGGCTTGGAGCATTTAAGCCAGCGGTTCTCAATCTGTGGGTCTTGACCCCACAAAAACTGTATTAAAGGGCCGCAGCACTAGGAAGGTTGAGAACCACTGATTTAAGCAATTATCCAAAGTCACAAAGTTAGGATCCCCAATCCTTCCAACGCTGTGTTACCAGAACATTTCCAAGTCTTCTTCACAAATCAATGAGTATGACCTATGAGCTCTTTGGAATGTGTCCCTGACCCTAACCCATAGCCAGGCAGCAGGGACAGTGCCTGAAGGTGACCAGAGGCATCCCTACCAAGGAGTCAGTGGGAGACATAAAGACCCAGAACCTTCCTTCTAGCATCCAGTCAAAAGAGCAAGGCGAGGGTGGGACTCCCACAGGCCCATCAGGTATCTATAGTGCCAAGATGTTGTAGGAGCCAGAGGAAGGCACATCCTTCTTGGTGGGCTGTGTCTGGGCCCTGCCCCCCTACCATGCCTTGCACCCACCACAGAAAGTTAGTTCTAATCAGATCTCCAAGATCACCTACTCTGAAGCTTCATTTTTTGTAGGAGAGACTGAAGACCAGACAAGGAATAGCTAGTGTCCAGCCTGACTTGCCTGGGCCTTGAGCTCCTGGTATCCTGCTGACCGTGGCTGGGAACCAGTGCTGTCCTGAGTGCCTCTCTCATGGGAAAATTTGCTGCATCTTTTCTTCTTTTCAGCACCCTCATCTCACTCTCCTCACCCACATTCTTCTCTCTTGCACTATTTCTGTTTTCCCGGGAACAGGCTTTCAAAGGGTCCAGGTCTGAGTGGAACTACTAGAATGCGAGGCCCCAGGGCCCCTGGGCTCCCTGCACAGCACTCACCCCACACTCTGGGCTGCTTCATGGCAAGGCCTGTGTCATTTGTCTCCCTGCCCCCATCACCTCCTGCAGGGCTTGGCACATAGTAGGTACTCAACAAATGCTTGGTAAGTAAATGAATGGACACAACGTTATGCCCTAGTCCCAAGGAGAGAACAATCAAGAAAAGTCACTCCATTATCCGTCTCATCCTGTGGTAGTAAATAGCTCTTAGAATTAGGGAGAAAAAAATCTGATCACTTTTAATTTCCCATTCCACTCACTAAACAGATACTTACTTGTTTTGAGCTCATGTTTAAGCCTTTGAATAAAAACACTGTGATCAAAGACCTGGGAAGGCCCATCCAGCCTCTCCCCAGCACCTCGCCCTGTGCTCTGGGCCTGGGACAGGGTCAGGAAGGCAGCAGAACAGATGATGCTTGTTGGGGAAAGCATGTCTTTCCACCCTCCTATCTTCAGGGCCTTCTATGGACATGGCTCTCGGGGTCCTTGGACAGGAAAAGGCATTGTTGGGGCTCTGGGGCAGCCACTACAGGTGGCGGCCACTGAGCCAGGCCAGAGCAAAGGGAAGAGGCCACAGTGGCCAAATGCGCTGACATCTCTCCACACAGACGTCACAGTGACTGGGCAGCAACCTGCCTCAGCTGTCTCTTGTCACTTGGGGGAAGATGAAGCAGGGGTCTAGGCCCAGGGGAGGGAACTGTTTCATTGAAGAGACACAGCTGGGCCCAGAGCTATGTGCTAGGGGAGCCAAGTGGCCTGGGGCCAGCAAAAGCAAGTTCCCCACAGGGCTGAGAGAAGAGGGACCAGCAGCCCTCAAGCCTCTCGGGTCAGGGTGGATGCATCTCTCTCTTTCCAGCTGCTACCAGCTGCTGACTATGGTGGGACGGCCAGGAGACAGGGCTCAGGTGGCCAGAGGCCAATGAAACAGCAAAAAGCACAGGGTGTAGGGGTCAAAGAGGAAGGTGGTAATGAGTGTGGAGAGTGTCACTGCTGGGACAGGCCTTAGCGTCCCCTCATCTGACACACTGGAACACTAGGCCTAAACTTGGCCAAGGTTACCCAGCTCTAGACCCAGATCTGGAATCTAGAGCTGGAATCTAGCTTCCGAGATTCCCCCAGCCAGAACTCCTTCTACTATAGTGGGGAGGTTCCTTAGCCAGGAATTTTTTTTTTTGAGACAGAGCCTCAAGCTGTTGCCCTGGGTAGAGTACTGTGAAATCACAGCTCACAGCAACCTCCAACTCCTGGGCTCAAGCGATTCTCCTGCCTTTACCTCCCAGGTAGCCAGGACTACAGGCACCCGCCACAATGCCCAGCTATTTTTTGGTTATAGCCATCATTGTTGTTTGGCAGGCCCCGGGCTAGATTCGAACCCGCCAGCTCAGGTACATATGGCTGGCGCCTTAGCTGCTTGAGCCACAGGCGCCGAGCCTTTAGCCAGGAATTTAAAACACAAATCCTGCCATCCCATTCCTCAATCACTTTTGCAGCTCCCACAGCCTCTGGGATGAAGGTGGATCCCATAAGCAAGGTACCTGGGTGATCCCACCCTGCCACCTCTCCAGCCCCCACCTCCCGCTTACACCATTAGCTCCCAACCACACTGAGTCACCAGGCACATACCTGCAGAGTGCACAAAGCCGTTACTTCTCTGGACCTTTGCACGTGGCCTATCCTATTCCTAGTCGACCTCTGAGACCAGCTCCCCCTCCAGAGCTGCCACTTCTGTGCCTCCTCTACCCACCGCATTCAGTCTCTTTGGGGGACAATCTAAGGCAGCATCTGTCTACCAGGCTATGAGCTCTTTGAGAGTGGGAACCAGGTCTTTGTCATCCTTCTGTTTCTTTTCCACCCCAGCACCCAGCATAGTGCCTGATATGTGAGAAAAACTCCATTAATGTTTGCGGAATTGAGTGCAAATTAAGGAGTGAGGGAACCCAATACCCTTGGCAGTGCCTTGTCCCTCATGCAGCTGCTTAGCCCACAGAAGGGTCAACACCTCTCAGGACACTCTGACCCTAACTTGCTTTCTGCTCCTCCTCCCACCCTGTACTGGAGGGTGGTAAAGTCTCTGGCCACAGCCAGTAATGTGACACAGTAACTTCATGGGAAAAACAGCAATTGAGATGCAAGTAACCTGAGTGACACCTCCAGTTGAACAGCAATGACAGAGCAACCAGGCTGGTAATGGAGTTGCTCCACTGACATCAAGTAAGGTACAGTAGGCAGCCCTCAGAAAGCAGGTACCACTGTGCCCTCACTTCTCCAAGGCTCTGGGTACCCACACCAGATGGGCAGCAGATCCATAACCCAAAGGAACTGAGTCCCAGGGACCCTCTGAGGCCCTGAGCAACACAATTTATAGACCATTTGCCTCCCACATTCTTTCTCCCTACACGAAATACAAACAGGACACGGCACCTGGTTTACATCCCCGGAGCACCACCAGCTGGCAGGGAGGGAAGATGCCCTCACAGCAAGATGACCACAGGGACTTGGCCTCAGGTCAGAAAAGATGGATGCCACAGGCAGTCCACAAAGCAGGCAACCCACACCCATGACAGAGGGCTGTCCAGAGCACAGAGCACGCTCCACAAGGGAGGTCACCGGGCCCCAGCTCAGCTCTCACTAGGCAAGGCCAAGGACTCCCTACCACTTGCCTGGATCAAACCTGGCCACAGAGCACCTGAGCCTTTCCAGAGTGGTCCTCAGCCCCAAGAGCATTTCAGGGGCCCTGGGCATAGGTGGAAGTGCTTTGAGTGACAAAGCACAAGGACAAAAAGACAGGACAGGGTGTCAGGAGCCACACAGCAGAGACACTTCTCAGAGCTACAGATGGCTCTCAGAGGGTACCAGTCACTATCCCCTTGCCAGGAGCAGGTGGGCAGAGAGGCCTGCAGGGCAGGGCAGGTCACAGGCTGAGGGCCCAGGAGTCAGGGGTTTCTAAGACTCAGCACAAGAACCCAGCAGGAAAAGCACTGGAAATTGTACTTGGTCCGTGTAGTTTGTCTATTTGTCTCCTGCAATTTATCTAGTATTTCCTGAAAGGTCGCCAGGTGGTGATTTCAATATCGTAGAATTTGTAGAGATGCTCTAAAAGAAAAGTACAAATTTCACAGGTTTACGCTGGCTTAAAGGTAATATATTTTATTAAAAGTATCTATTCTGAGTGTGCTTTGGATGGGATTTGGTGACTGATTGGTTAGAAATCTAAAAGGCCTTGTGCTATTAAAAGATTCACTGTGGGTTTGGGAGAAAGAAACAGAAATCAGAGGCCTCTGCAAAGGTGCAGGTGGTAGCTGGAGGGACAGTGACGAAAGAGGCCACAAATGCAGGGAGTCAGGTAAAAGGAGGTGAGGGTCCCACATCTGCTGGAAATCCCACAGTCCTTCATGTCCCTCTCTCTGTTGGTCCTTAGCTGAATCCACCTTTGTGACTCAAAGGTCAGTGAACAGAAGCTGCTGTCTGAGGAGATTGAGTCCCAGATGTGGACAGAATGGCCTCTCTGAAAACATCTTTTCTCTCAGCCCAACCTGAAGCATCAAGATTCCCTCCTGTGGAGCATGACATCCTGTCAGGACAGCAAGAGACCTGAGGAGATAGGTGTCCCTCACAGACTCAGCCCAGGTCTACAGAGCTGGGCTGGCAGGTCCAGGAAGCACCCCCTAACCCAAGCTGCCACACCCACCCCCAGCTGCCAAGCCTACAGCAGGTGTCCATGTCACCTCTGGCAGGGTATCTTCAGCCTCTGACTCCCAGGGGCCCTGTGGCGACCAGCATATCCATCCCAGGAAGGGACTCAGCCCAGTCAGGACCCTGGGGCCTGAAAGGGTGAAAGGGGCAAGGGGGGGTGGTACTTTTCTGGGTAAAGACCAGCCACATCAGGGTAAACACCCAAGGCAAACTCACCATGAAATAAAAATGACCCACCCACACCTGACCCCACATTACACAGAGCAAGAGGCAGAGAGAGGAATGATAATAAAATAATCGCCTCCATGGACCAGGTTCTCTCCAGGTGCCTGTGTTCTCATCTCTAATCCCCAACAAATACTATGACAGTGGTTCCCAAGCTTTGCTGCACATTCATGCCACCCAAGTAGCCTCTTAAAATCCCTGGGTTGACCATTGAAAATCAGAAGATCAGACCCTGGGGGCAAGGAATCAGCAGTTTTTTTAAGATCTCCAGGGGATTCCAAATGTTGCAGGTTTGGGAAGCACCAATCAAGGTGCTCTTATTACTCACTTTATTAATGAGAAATTGACACTCAGAGAGGCTGAGTCACTGCCTAAAGTCACACAGCTGACAGGCAGCCGAGTAACTTCACATAGCTGACCTGAGACAGAGGGGCGTGTCCAGGGCCTGTCAGGAGGCAATGGGGCGGTTGGCCCTTCCCCTCCCCATCTGACGCCATTCAGTTCTTTGCACAACGAATCTGGGCCTAGCAGAAGAGGCTGACCAGGTGTGAGGCAGACACATCCTGGAGCACAGACATGTGGCCAAGGGGGCAGGACCAGGGAATGAGGAAGGGGGACCTTTGGGAAGCCCCAGGTGGGGACCCACATCTTCCTTGGCTATGTGACTTGAGGCAGGTCACTTCTCTCCCTGGGCTTCACATTCCTCTCTAGAACAAGGACGGGGCAGGACCATATCTCAGTGCCCCATAGCTCGGGGCAGTCCCAGCCTTGGGTGTGAGTGAGCACGAGAGGGAGTGAGCCAGCTCCAGCCCAGGCGAGCCCACACGGTGCAGGCACAGCAGGCCCCGTACTCCCTGGCCAGGCCAAGGGGCAGCGCACCTACTGAGCATATAGCCAAGGAGTGGGGCTCTGGGGCAGTACTTCACCCCAAAGTCCATCACCTCTGCCTCAGCCAGTCACACCCTAAGAGAGAAGCAGAAGGGCTGTGGCCACCTGGCACTACCCCCTTTCTACCCCAGCCCACAGTCTCCACTGCTGCTTCCTGGGTGTCGGAGTCTGCTGTCTACTCTGCAGGACTTCCCTGGCCCCCTCAACATAATTAAATGCTCGGTGCCACTTCTGTCCCTAGTTTCAACCTGCTCCCCCCCCCCGCATGTCACACTGTACTGCCATCTGCTCACAGTGCTGTTACCATAGCCTCATAGGTAGAGTATGCATCTAATGGACTAGGACAGCCAAGTGTCACAGTCTGGGAAGGCGCCTTAGAGGGAAGCCCTCGTTAAGACCCTGCTTTGCCACTTCCTAGCCAGCTGTCCAAGCCTCAACTTGCTCATCTATAAAATGAGGCAATAATATCAGAGACGAACATTAAATGAGGTGACACATGTAAGTTAAGTGGCTTAGCACAGGGCCCAGCATGTACAGCAGAGCTCAATAGGTGGAAGGGCCATGGTGCAGGGCCACAGAGCCAGGCACTTAGTAAGCAGGCTGGACTGAAGCATCTGAAGATGTGGAGTCTGCTCAGCCTCTCCAGAAACTGGAGAGGTCCCTGCCCACCACCCAGCCAGGCTGATTCCTATATCTACCCACCATACAGAATGTCCCCCTCCCAGGACAAGAAGCTGCCCCATCCAGACAAACAGGAACTTTCTGGAGAAGCCGGCTACCCAACCCTCACTGTGTCTGCCCAACCTTTGCACCAGGCCCCCAGTGAGAATCAGCCTGAGCACCCCACTCTGCTTCCAGAGAATGCCCACTGGGCTCAGGCCTCAAGTACCTCTAAATTCCCAAGATTAACCAGGGCTCAGGAAGGCTGGGAGGGGGACGCAGGAGGGCCTGACAGCCAGAGGCTGAACCCTCCAAAGCAGTGGTCAGAAACACCCAGAGAGACCCGTGGGCGGTCTAGGAGTTCTCTCCTCCAGATGCCTTCTGACCCTTTCCTCCAATAGCACCTAAGAACAAGCCACTTGGCAAGAGTTACAATTGCAGACGGCACTTAACTAAGTCCAGTGCTTCAGCAAGATAGACGTTTGAAGAAATAATGACCCAGGGTACTTCTCAGGGAAGACAGTGTGTAGGCAGAGGGCAGCTGTGGGGTTTAATGAAGCCAGTTCACAGCAGAGGGGAGCCCAGGGCAGCACCTGCCTCCACACAGCCCCTGCAAGTGGGGGAGGGGACCGCACAGCAGTCTGAAAAGGTAGATACACAGCAAGTAGGGATTGGCTGAGTCTCAGCACACAGCCTGGGACTGGGAAGAGACTGTCCTCTAGGAACAAATGGGTGTCCCCATCACATAGACTTGGGCAGGCCCTCACCCCACTCCTTCCCTCCCCATTCCTCCTCCAGCCTCCATTATGTAAATCAAGTGACTATACTCATTTGCATAATTCCTGCGATATTAGTACGGATCTTGTCAAGCTTTTAGACTTTATAAAGCAATTTTGCTACCTTTAATGGAGAGTAAGAGATAAGGTTCTAAAGAGATATTTTCTGTCCTTTTTTCATTAAACACAAAACCATTCTCCAAATGTTAAGCCTGGGAGAGAGTAAGTGGCAGAAATAAAGTGACTTTCAGTTGGAAATGTAACCACTTAGTTGACACTTGGGCCAGATACTAGACCTGTTACAGGGTACATTGGCTGAGTCTCTTCCATACTCTGACCCAGCAATGGTCTTCAGTGTGGCAGAGGGGCGGATGCTGAAGACATTATGAGTATGACATCATTCCAGGTTCCTGGGTACCTCAATAGTAACAAACCCCAACTCCACATTTGTGTTGCTTTTCTATATTTCACAAAGCACTGTCATTCTGCTACCATGTATCTCACTTGGTCCCCACAATGAGCCTATCCAGTTGGAAGGACAACTTCAAGCTCTGTCACCCAAGCTATAGCACCATGGCCACACCTCTACCTCCTGGGCTTGAGGGATCTTACTGCCTCAGCCTCTTGAGTAGCTAGGACTATAGGCACCTGCCAAAACACCTAGCTAATTTGCCTATTTTTAGTAGAGGTATAGTCTCACGCTTGCTGAAGCTGGTCTCAAACTCCTGAACTCAGGTGATCCACCTACCTCAGTCTCCCAGAGTATTAGGATTACAGGTGTGAGCCACCATGCCCAGCCAGAAGGGCAATATTTTTACCCCCATTTTAGAGATGAGGGAACCTGGGCCCAGAGAAGTAAAGTGATGCCCCTGTGATCACACGGAGCTCTCAGTATTCTTCTTACTACACCAGGCTAGCAAATACCCACCCGTCCCCCACCTGCCAAATGCAGCGCTCCTCCCATGAGCTCAGGCAGCACCTCAAGTCCTTCTCAACACAGGCCTCTGGCAGCTGGTGCCATTTGTTCAGTTGATACTCAGATAAAACCTGTTTGCTCTTCCTAAACCATACCCTGCCAGCTCCTCAGCATCCAGCCAATGCCGTGATGGTGCCACTGGCTTCTGGGAAGTGCTTTTGGGCTAAGCTTAGCCTGGCGGCTTAGCCTCAGGAGCTCCAGACAGCCACCTCACTGGTTCCAGATAGAGCCAGATGCCCCTGCCTCTGGGAGCAGATCCAGAAGAGCAAGGCCTTTGCCTGCAAGCCCAGGAGGTTGCTGCTTCTCTCCTATAGGGCTACACAGAACGCCTGAGGCCATTGTGGTTGGTGCACTCCTGCTTTAGAAGGCATCTGCTTCTGAAAGGGATGCTGGCCTTGCTGGGCTGGCATGGGCTCCTCTATGGGGTTCAGCCAGAAAAGGGGCCAGCACTGCCAGACCCCACACACACATATTGCCCTGGGGCCCAGTGCCTCAGCCAGCCCCAAGGACACCTCTTACCCTGTACCCCCACTGAGCCACCACCATGCCCCAGAGAGATGCTCCCACAGTCCCCCCACTTGGGCTCTTCCATACCCTGCAAGGAAACCTGTTTAAGTAATAGTAATGAAACCCCAAAGTATTCATTTTGATCCTTACACACACACTGTTATCCAGACAGGAGAAAAGTGAACCCTGCCTTCCCCAACCCCCTGCCAGTCCATAAGCCCATGGGGCAACTCTGGCTCCTTTTCTTTCCTAGTCAAGAGGCCAGTCCCCTCTTGGAGGGTGGCAAGTAGCCTGCCAGTCTCAGGGAGCAAGGTGCTCAGTGCCATGCCCGCCAGCACCAGCTGCACCCTGGCTGGAGACTTTCCTTCTGGGACCTTCCAGCCCTGGCCTCCTGCCAGGCCAAACGGGATAGAATACTCGCTCTTCCTGACCATGTCCAAAGGGCCAGCACAGGTCTCATCTGGCCTCCACTGTAGCCATCCCTCCCTGTAGCTCCTCACTCCTTACTCTCCCCCCACGTCACAGGGAGGCACCTTCCCCCAACTCAGGTCTCCTGAGCTCAAAATCCACACTGCTACTGCATCCACAGCTCCTTCTCCAATCTCATCTCCAGCGTCCCCTATCAGCACTCAATGAGTTTGCTTCCTGGTGTTATCCGTGTTTTCTGGAAGACTGTAAGGCAGCAGTATAAAGGGAGGGCAGGTGGGAGTCCCTGCCCCAAGAGGGGGCATTTATCACCGACCTTGCTTAGATGTGATGGGACATGGTGGTGACAAAAAGCAGACAGACCTTTAGTCTGCTTCATTTATTTTTTACATTCAGCATACCTCTCATTGTCTGCACCCTGAGCAGACTGCTCTGCCTATTGGTACCCCACTGCCATTAGGTCTCTGCAGCCAGTCTCCATGGCCCAGGTCATATACAGGAAATAATAGAGCAAGGGACACTTAGAGCAGAGAAAACTCTGCTTCTCTCTGGTGAAGCCAATTGGGAGTATCCAGGGCCTTCAAGAATGCCCTTTGGAGACTTACTGTCCCTACTAGTGGAGGGACGAATGTCTGGGACGTTCCCTGCACATCCCTGCTGCTGCCTGTGGGCTTTACACCCATCCCACCCTCTCTGCCTTATTCATTCCCCAGCTATCCACAGGGCCTGTGTGTCAGGCACACCCTGGGGGCCTCACCTTTCTGTCTCCTGGGACCCTCCTAACAACCTCAGAAGCACTGTCCCCACTGCTCTCAGGGAACCTGCCCATCTGCCCAGGTCACACTGACGGAAGGGGAGGACCAGGGTGACTTTCAGGTCATTGATCCCAAATCCAGGGCTTTTTCCTCTCTGAAGCCTGAGGTGGGCCAGGACCTGTTGAGCCTGAGCAGAAGTCCAGGCAGCCTCTGGGAAACACCATCGCAGAGGGAGGCACCAAGAACAGAGCAAGCCCAGAGACCATACTGGCCACACTGACCCAACGACCCCACTTTCCTGATGCCACACTGGGGTTGCCTGCAATGAGGCTAGTGTTTTGAAAAGTTGATTCTAAGGTAAATAGTAAAGGTGATTTATGTGAACCACATGACTATAAGACCACAGATTTCTTCGAGAAACCCTCCTGGGATTTCCCCAGCTCCTCAAAGTAGACACCCAAGATAAGCCCCATCTCAGCTGTTACCTATCTCCCAAGTCCTTATCTTCTGCAGGGGCAATACAGCCCTAGCCTCTCCCAACCCATCACATCCAGTTCACATCTCACCAATTAAAAAAGCCAGTCATTCACTGAGCTGAGAAGGTTACACAAGTGAGTGCAATGTTCTCACAACTACCTCAAGGGCTAAGTGCCGTTGCGCCCACTTTACTGAGGTTCAGGGAGACCAGGCGACCTGCCCAGCCCTCAGCCAGGCATGAACCAAGTCACAACATGAACCCAAGAGTAGCTGGTTTCACCACACTGCTGCCATACTTCCCATCTCTCTGAAAACCAGCAAGAAGAGGGTGTATTCCATCAGCCTCGGCTAGGAGCCAGTGCTGATTTGGCTCCAGAAGGAGTCCCCAGCCAGAACGATGGTGCCGGCTGGTGCGGGCACTGTGCCACCCTGCACCATGGGGCCAGCGAGATGCCTGACTGCTGCCTCTCTCTCTCCAGTAAAGGACTAGTTTTTGAGCAGAGCAGTGAGGTAACCAACATGCTTTGACCACACATACAATCTAGACACGTAGAGGGGATGCAAAGTCCAAAGCACTTCCCTCCCCACAGCCCCCACTCCCATGTCTTCCCTCCCACTGCCCCCAGCTGGTCTAAACCTTAATCTCCTTCTCTAAAACTGACACAATAACACTGCTTCCAGCTCCCTCCTCCTCTGTGCCCTGCTAGAGCACCCACTGACCTGCTCAAACACCTTCCATAGATCCCCCTGCCTCAATGCAAAAGCATCCATGAGCAGGGGCTCCACGGCCCTTTCTGGTCTTCTCTTCCCCAGGGCCCAGGGAAACTTGCCTCCTTTGTCCCTCCAGTGAGATCACCTGACATTCTCCAAGTTGGGCCTCTGGCACGCCCCCCTTCTTCCTTCTGTTCAGAACACTCTTTTTTCCCTTTTACCTCAAGAAGCCCTATCTTCCTTCAAAACTCAGCTCTATCCCCACTCCTGAGACTCCCGCAAGGGTTCATATTCATAGGCATGGCTGAACATGAGGCAAACCTCTTCACCTAATGAACCACAGTCTGCCTTGCCTCACCTCAGAGCACCAGCAGCCTGAGCACCTCTCAACCACATACAACCCATCTCTGTGTTCCCCAACACCACAGGACCAGTGCCTGCCACAGAGCAGGCATTAGTGACTGTCTACCCCAGAAGACATCCTCAGGCCTCCACTATATTGGTGCAGACCTCCTCCCACCCAGCAAGCCCTGGGCTAAAACAAAGGCTGGTGCCCAAGGTGGCTCACTCACCCCATTCACCCCACCAGGATTCTAGCTGGCACACTCAGCTGCTTCTCCCCTGCCATGAAATCAGCCACTCACCTAGCTCTGTCTCCCACTCACAGCTCGGAAAGAATAGCCCTGCATTTCTTGCACATTCCATCTGCCCCAAATGGAGACTTCAGCTCCACCTGTTCAAGGAAACACAAATGAGAAGCAGAAGGGAACAGGCCTAGGGGGACAGCCATGCGGCCTCACAGGGGCTGGGGGCAGGGGATCCACAGGTTACCCATCAGTTCTGGGCTGGAAGTGAATCATCTTGCCACCTCCTGTCTGCTGGCACACCACAACTGATTGAGCAGTTTTCCCTGTACAGCCCCAGCAGTGTAGACGCTGCTGCCCCAACAATATACAGGCCACAGCCCCACATAGTATAGATGCTGCTACCCCAACAGTGTAGACACTGCTGCCCCACAGTGTACGCGCCACTACAACAACAGTGTAGACACTTCAACCCCACACAACATAGATGCTGCCACCCCACACACTGTGGACATCACCACCACAATATAGACGCTGCCACCCCCTCACGGTGTAGATGCCACCACCCTACACTGTGTAGACACTATCTCTGTAACAGTGTAAACACCACTGCCCCACACAATGTAGATGCCACCTCCCTAAGATAAATGTCACTGCTCCACACAGTGTAGACACAGCTGCCCCAACAGTGTGGATGCCACTGCCCCACTTACAGACAAGACCTCCTAGGATGAAAAGACAGTGGAGATAAGAAACAAAGAAAAAACTCCACTGAGGTGTAAGGAATCAGGGTTGGATTCAGGCCTGCTGTCCTGGTCCAGGTCCTCGATGACACGGGGCTGCCCCTGCCCACTGCAGTCGGGAGAGCTGGCGCCTGTATTCTCATTTATCCTCGTAACAAGGCTGTGAGAATGAGTCATCCAAAGCGGGTTTCTCAGCCTCACACCACTGACATTTGGGGCTGGGTAACTCTTTGTTGTAGGACATCCCTGGCCTCTACACATTAGACGCTGGTAATGATATACTTCCCCAAGTTGTGACAACCAAAAATGTCACCAGACATTGCTAAGTGCTCCCTAAGGAATAAAACTGCCCCCATCCAGAAGCCCTGATCAGAAGGCTGGTGAAGGGAGGACACCTCCCGCTGCTCTCCCCTCCCTACTCTGTCAGCATCCCCTCTCTCCCCTTCCTTCTCTCCCCCACTTAAACCCCTAGTAGGGCCTCCCCAGCCCCACCAGTTCCGGAGCTCCCACTGCACCATCTCCCTCCTCTCTAGGGGCAGAGCTGGCCTGCCCACAGCATTCTGATGCTGACCATGGAAGAAGGAAGGATCAGGGTCTGGCTTTAAACCCAGGCCAGAAGACCCATTTCCAGCAGGCCTGAGCTGCCCAAGGAGGGGGGTGGCCTTGGTCTGCAGGTATGAAGACCTTCACCTCCAGGCCTAGGGCCCAGCACCAGATGCTGGCAGGGCTCGGAGAGGACCGAAGCTCCACCTTCCTCCCCATCTCAAAGAAAGCAAAAGCAGTGTCTTCTGTGCATGGTCCCTGAGAGCCCTTCGCCTCTGGGGACTTTGGATACCCAATGCCATGGGGGCTAAGCATAACACTGAGGCTCCTGGGAACCAGTCCTCACCCTCCCTAGCAAAGAGACCTCAAGGAGGCTATTCCACCTCTCTAGGTGGAATCCCACCCCCCACCTCCCTATGGAGCTGAAGGTGCCAGGAAATTAAGACTTCGGGTCCTCAGAGTTTGTATTATTTCATCAACTTTCCATAAAAGAGGCCTTCCAGCCATGCTGGGGAAACTTCTGATCTTTGTAACTCTTTTTTAGTCATGAAACTGCAGTGGGGTAGGCCCTGAGCAGTGAGATTTGACCTTGAAATTCGGACTGACACAGAAAGACCCCAAGTTGTGACAACCAAAAATGTCGCCAGACATTGCTAAACGTCCAGCAACCTTCATGGGATGAACACTGGTAGTTCTGGTGGCACAGACAACTTTGCTGAATTTTTTAAAAACAAGGCCAGCTGTGCTGTGAACTGACCTCCAGAATGCAAGATCAGCCATTCCTCATGGGTCAGAGCCCAAAAGAAGCTGTCCACGGCCCTGGGTACCAGTGTCAGACCTCCACAAGCTCTGGGCCATGTGCTACAGACATCATGTTGAAACTGACACTCCTCCAGCCTAACAAGTCCAACCAGAAGTTCCTCATCTCCCCCAGACCTGCTCCTCCCACCACCCTTCGTTCAGTCAACAGAAGCTCCACTTCCAGGGACCTTGTCCTTGCCTTCCCCTTTCTCTCACCACTGCCTCCTTCCCCAGTGACCTTTATCCAGTCCTTCTGATGGCCTTCCTTCCAAAGGTACCACAGACTCAGCTATTTCTTTTTTTTTTTGAGACAGAGTCTCACTGTGTCACCCTCACAGTAGAGTGCCATAGTGTCACAGCTCACAGCAACTCTTGGGATTAAGCAATTTTCTTGCCTCAGCCTCCCAAGTAGCTGGGACTACAGGAACCCACCATAACACCCAGCTATTTTTTGTTGCAGTTATCATTGGTTTTTTAGCAGGTTCAAACCAACCAGCCTCAGTGTTTGTGGCTGGCACCATAAGCACAATGCTATGGGCGCCAAGCCAGACTCAGCACTGCTACCCCCAGACCCAGACCATCATTGCCCTCACCTGGGCTGTCACAGCTTCTTAATAGGCCTCCCTTGCTCTGGCTCCCCTCTTCCCTATCAGTTCCCAGCTCTGTATCCAGAGTGATTCTGTGAAAGTATATGTCAGATTTTGCCACTTCTCTACTCTATGCCCTCTACCTACTCTCATCTCAAACTCCTGGCCAGGCATGGTGCCTCCCACCTATAACTAGCACTTTGGGAGGCTGAGGCAAGAAGATGGCTTGAGGCCAGAAGTTCAAGGTCTGTACAACATAGTGAGATCCCATCTCTACAAAAAATAGAAAAATTAGCTGGGTGTAGCCAGTGAGCACCTGTAGTCCCAACTACTTAGGAAGCTGAAGCAGGAAGACCACTTGATCCCTGGAGTTTGAGGTTGCTGTGAGCTATGATGATGCCACTGCACTCTACCCAGAGCAACAGAGTGAAACTGTCAAAAAAAGCCAAACTCCTCACAATGGTCTACAGAGCTCTGCCTCCGCCTCCATGCTGCCCCAGGCCTGAGCTGTCCAGTATAGTAGACACTGGCCACTGGGCCCCTGCAATGTGACTTGTGCAACTGGATTTTTAAAGTCATTTCATTTTCAGGCGACACCTGTGGCTCAAAGGAGTAGGGTGCCAGCCCCATATGCTGGAGGTGGCAGATTCAAACCCGGCCCGGCCAAAAACTGCAAAAAAAAAATTATAAAAAAAAAAAGCCATTTCATTTTCATTAATTAAATATAAAAACAGATACTCCATTCACTTATTGGAAATTTTCTAAGTATGTTTGCAATAACTTGGGTAAATCTCTTTTATGTGTAAATTTTACAAACTCTAAATACACATCAGCTTTTCTGATAAAGATTTAGTGTCTGATTGAGATGTGACGTAAGTATAAGCCACACACTGGATTTCAAAGACTTAGTTTGAAAGATAGAATGTAAAATATATCATTTTTTACATTGCTTACACATTAAAATGGTAATATTTAAGATTCAAATTAATTGCCTTTTGCAGCCATCGCCTGAGAGGCAGCAGCCAAAATGAAGTTCAATCCCTTTGTGACTTCGGACCGAAGCAAGAACCGCAAAAGACATTTCAATACACCTTCCCACATTCGCAGGAAGATTATGTCTTCCCCTCTTTCCAAAGAGCTGAGACAGAAGTACAATGTTCGATCCATGCCCATCCAGAAAGATGATGAAGTTCGGGTTGTCCGGCGGCATTATAAAGGTCAGCAGATTGGTAAAGTAGTCCAGGTTTACAGGAAGAAATATGTCATCTACACTGAGCGGGTGCAGCGAGAAAAGGCTAATGGCACAACTGTCCATGTGGGCATTCACCCCAGCAAGGTGGTTATTACTAGGCTTAAACTGGACAAAGACCCCAAAAAGATCCTTGAACGAAAAGCCAAATCT
>CAUYQV010054116.1:0-15066 GCA_963574575.1 Galagoides demidoff
TGTAATTCCATCTGAGTGAGATCTGAGAGAAGGCAGGGATTCATGTGGGCAGAATTAAAATGCTTCATGTACTAATTAGGATGGGAGAAACCTGGGTGAATACATTCATTAAAACTCTAAAAACTGTAAAAAAAACCAAAAAAACAAAAACAAAAAACTCCAGAATAGGGTGGTGCCTGTGGCTCAAAGGAGAAGGGCGCCAGCCCCATACACTGGAGGTGGAGGGTTCAAACCCAGCCCCGGCCAAAATAAAATAAAATAAAATAAAAACTCCAGAACAGCTTCAAAGGAAACCTATAGCTTACATCCTACTTAATGAAGAAATATTGAATGTTTGCCTCCTATGATCAGGAGAAAGGCTGTATACTTTCACAACTTATATTCAATATTGTACTAGAATTGCTAGCCAGTGTAATTCATAAGAAAAAAAAGGGATCGAAATTGGACATACAGTCAGTAAATGATGGGGTCTGCTATGGAAATGTGATGGTTTCCCCCTTCTGGTTATAGCTCCCCAGCCTCTGAAAATCACATGCTACCATCATGACTTTGTTACATCCGCCTTCTTTACTATAATTTGCTTAGTTTTTATTTTGTGTTTAATCAACTCACTTTTGTAAATTCAATTTATTTTATTTTATTTTTAAGACAGAGCCTCAAGCTGTACCCCTGGGTAGAGTGCCATGGCATCACAACTCACAGCAACCTCCAACTCCTGAGCTCAAGGGAGTCTCCTGCCTCCGCCTCCCAAGTAGCTGGGACCACAGGCACCCGCCACAACGCCTGGCTATTTTTTTTTTTTTTTTTGGTTGCAGCCGTCATTGTTGTTTGGTGGGCCCAGGCTGGATTCGAACCCGCCACCTTAGTTGTATGTGGCTGGCGCTTAGCCACTTGAACCACAGGTGACGAGCCAATTCAATTTATTTTAAAAGGAAATCTTAAAGACCTACTACAAATGAACAGTTGGTATCATTTTCTAATAAATAAAAATACTCAACAAATAAAAACAAAACAAGGTGCTTAGATTTTTGTCAGATTCTCCTGCCTCCCTACGACTGGGAGCTTAAAGTGCGCTCTCTTTTTGTCAAGAAGGGAGCTATGGAAAACCAGCTGAGGTGCTCCATTTAGACAATCAGGACAAAAGGAGGAGAACTGAGAAGACAAGGGCTTTCTCTCTACAGGATCCAGTGTCACTTAATGCAAAGTCTCTAAGGCACCTGGAATCAGTTTAGGTACCACTTACAATCTCTTTTGTGCTGGCACACTTAGGGAAACACCGTTCTCATCACTTCGATTCGCGTCCCCAGAAACTTAACTTGAGATGAAGTGTGTTTTGTGTTGTGTTGCCTGGCACCTTGTCAGGTGGAGGAATTAAAATACAGAGAAAAGAGGATCTACGCACCTACAAGCAGGGGCTACAAGTCTAAAACTTCAGGTCTCTTCCTGCTCATGCACAAAGATTAATATGGCTTCTCTCACCCTTTCCCACTTCTCTTTGGAACAGTGACTCTGGAGAAAAGCAGAAATCAATTTGCCCTAATTGCGGGCCTAAATCTTTCCAAAAGAGACTTCCTTGGGCAAAAAGACAAGATAGCAAGAGGTATGATCGTGCTTCAGATATGCTGCTATTCAGGCAGGAATGGTATCTTTAAAAAAAAAAAAACAAATCCATAGTCATTGTCTGTGACCACCACTTCTTCTTGGCTGGGTTCAACTGGTAGGTCATTACAACGAGAATGAGATAATCTCCTATACCACACGCCACTACTCCCATCAGAGGAGAAATATCACCCCCGTTCGGCTCTAATCATTGAGGGCCCTGCGCGGCCAGAGCCCCATCACTAAATCACCCTAAACGCAGATGGCTGTAGTCATTACAGATTGACCAATTAAGGCCTTTTGACAGCTTGTGGTAAAGTTGGAGCAATTATTTAGGGGCAATTATGCTCCTCCTGTCCTTATTAGATTGTGCGTTTACACAAAATCAGGACAGTCATTTTTTCTTTTTTGGAGACATAGTCTCACTCTGTTGCCCAGCCTAGAGTGCTGTGAAATCAGCCTAGCTCAACCTCAAACTCTAGGGCTAAGACAATCCTCCTGCTTCAGCCCCCTAAATAGCTGCAACTATAGGCGTGTGCCACAAGGCTTAGCTAATTTTTCTATTTTTAGTAGAGACAGAGTGTTAGGATTATGGGTGTGAGCCACTGCGCCTGCCCAGGACAGTCATCTCATTTTACAACACTGTCTTCTTGGATAAAGACATTCCAAGAAGTCACAAAATTTTGGAGCTGGAAGGGACTGTAAATGAAGATGGTAACTACAATCACTGAGCCCCTGCTTTCACATGGAGCTCCCTATTTCTTACATACCCAACACCTACAACCACTGGACAAACCAGGAATGATGGCTTCATCTTATAGAAGATGACGCTCAGCCTGAGTGGGTGACATTACTTGCCCAAGGAACAGCATTTACAGATGATAAAGCTGAGGTCTAAGACCCACCCTACCTTATTGCATAACAAAAAGCAGGACCTTCCTACCCCATGCACCATCCCCCATCTTTGCCTCACTTTAGTCGGTTCCTTCATTTTACCCAGAGTGTGAGCCAGAGAAGTTAAACACCTTACCTAGAAGTTTATAGTGAGGCTATAACATGGCAGGGTTCTAAGTCAGGGATTTTTCCAGCCTAGGATTTTCCCCAGCTTCATAAGTCCTAAGGCAGGGATGGCAAACTAACTTCTTTGAAGTGCCTATCCTGATGGTTGGAATGTATACCGAAAGCTGTGTTAAGAAAGATTCTGCAGGGGCAGCGCCTGTGGGTCAAAGGAGTGGAGCACCAGTCCCATATGCCGGAAGTGGCAGATTCAAACCCAGCCCCGGCCAAAAACTGCAAAACAAAAAAAAGAAAGAAAGATTCTGAGGCTCTATCCTAACTTAGCATGAAAGAGCCAGGACGAAGAAGGGATGTCTCAGCATCTGATGTGGCAGGGAGGCTGCAGCCCTATTGCCATATACTCGTCATCACTAATCCCAGGGCTGCCTGATGGTAAAACAAAACAGAGTTGGCTTTGCCCTTATTAGACCTAATTTAGTGATGAGTCAGAGCCATCCAACAGGGCTTGAGGTTCATTCTGGAGGAGGCAAGTCCCCACCATGGTAAGGCACTGAGCAGGTGTTAGATGAGCACTTATCAGGGAGCTGACAGATGGAGGCTGTGGCACAAGCACCTGGTGCCCCACCCATACCCACTTGGCATTTGTTCTTTCCCCATGCCTGACTGCCTGCCTGTCTTCCACCTGCCAGCATCTGCCACTCTGCACCCACCCCGGGCATGTACCCTGTGCTGGCTCCAGAACCCCCACTGGGACGGAGCACAGGTGCCTGCAGTGGTGCCATCACGGGCACTCTTCCTGGCTGCCTCTTCTTCCTGTTCTCACTTCCCCACTTTCTTTCTGGTCTGTCTGACATCTCCTCCCAAATGAACTATCAAATCCTACCTCAGGATCTGCTCCAAGAAACCCAAACTCAGACAGGTTCCAAGCAGGCATGACTCAAAAGACCTCCAAAGCTCAGTGTGTGATTCTCTGAAGTTCATGGTGACAACTCCAGCTCAGCAACACACAGTTCTTTGGCACCCAGTTTCTAGAAATAATGGCTAACACTTGTTTGGTACTTATCCTTACTTCAATCCTAGGGGCTTTACACCCGTTTTCTCTTTTTTTTTGTAGTTTTTGGCCGGGGCTAGGTTTGAACTCCCCACCTCTGGCATATGGGGCTGGCTCCCTACCCCTTTGAGCCACAGGCACCGCCTCTCATTTAATTTTTTAAAATTAAAGAATCATTTCAAGTATATTTTTAAAAGTAGAATAGGATAATAACCTCCCTAGCATGGACCCATCACTCAGTTTCAGAAATGATCACCCCCAGGTCAATTTCATTTTATCTCTGCTGCTTCCCATGGGATGATTATGAAGCTAATGGGACCGTACTTATTACCATCACGCTTTAAGAGGAGAAAAACTCCGGGAATAACGTAAGAGGACGCTGCAACTTCAACTATTATAATTCTAGTTTCTCTCTCAAGACTACTCCCAAGTTATCTCAATGTTGGGCACACAGTATCCTCTCAGGAAATACTCGATGATCCCACTGGACTCCTCCCACAGCCAGTACAAGGAGGATGGGGCAGGTATCACCACTTCCAGTATTACTGGAGGGGAAACTGAGGACTCGGAGGGGAAGACTGCCCCAAGTCTCTCAGCTGGTGAGGTCTGAGCGAGGATAGAATTCAGGGCTCATGCTTCCCAGTCACATCTGTATATGCTGCTCTGTGCGCACATGTGTGCACACACACACACACATACTGTGGCTTCACTATGGCCCCTGGGGCCCTCTTGATTCCTGTCTTGAAATGGAGCCTCTAACTCCAGCCTGGGTGGAAGGGCTCCTAGGATTCCAAGGAAGGTTATACCTGGTGGGTTGTGGCATAAGGAGAAGTTGCAGTCAGAGAAGTTTTGGTGGTGGGTTGAACGGAACAACACATCCCTCCAAAAGGTATGTTGAAGTCCCAACGCTGGTACTTGTGAATGTGACCATATTTGGAAACAAGATCTTTGTAGATGTAATCAAGTTAAGATGAGGTCATGCTGCATTAGGGTGGGGCTAATCCAATGACTGGTATATGCGGCTAACTACACTTATATATATATATAGCACACATTTTTTTATTTGTCTGAGACAGAGTCTGGATCTTGTCACTCTCAGCTAGAGTGCAGTGGCATCATCATAGCTCACTGCAACCTTTGACTCCTGAGCTCAAGTGATCCTCCTACCTATGTCTCCTGAGTAGCTGGGACTACGAATGTGTACCACTATGCCTGATTAATTTTTTTATTTTTAGTAGAAATGGGATTTCACTCTTATTCAGGCTGGTCTTGAACTCCTAAGCTCAAGCAATCTTTCCACCTCAGCCTTACAGGATTACAGGCATGAGCCACCGCACCTGGCCTGACTGATTTATATTTAAGAGGAGAGAAATTTGGGCTCAAAAAACATGGAGAGAACCTGAAGTGATGATGAAGGCAGAGACTGGAGTGATATTTCTACAAACCGGACAATGCCGAGGATTGCCAGCAACATCAGAGGCGAGGAACAGGCACAGAAAGATGCTGCCCTAGAGCCTTCAGAGAGAGTAGGATGCTTTGAGAGGGGACTCCGAGGCTCCAGAACTGTCAGAGAACTGATTTCTGTTTTAAGCCACCTAGTTTGTGATTCTTTGACACAGCAGCCATAGGAGACTCACATAGGAGCAGTGAGATTCTCACACAATGGCCTCGTGACAGGGACATGGCAGGAATGAGGCTCCTGGTCTGCAAAACTGCAACGGCCAGGACTGCTATTCTTCAGGTCAGTCTGCATGTAGCAGGTCAAGTGGTCTCTGAAAAGAGCAGTAATTGCATTCTCCTACTCCCTCCTTAAAACTCTTTAGGGGCTTCTCCTGGCTCTTGGAAGAAGGTCCAATGTTCTTACCAGGGATGACAAGGCCGTGCATAGTCAGTCCTGCCCTCGTCCAGCCCTTCTCACCCCTCCTTCCTTCCAGCCCTTCTCACTCCTCCTTCCTCAATGCCTCCCTCCCCTGACGTCTTCTTTCAGGATTTCAAAGGCCATATGATGTCTCCACAGGTCTCAGGGGCTCTGCCCATGCTGGTCCTTCTGCCTGGATTGCCTGAGATCCCAATCACCTCCACACATCCCCCTGGTAACTCCCACTCATCCTTCAGATCTCAGCGCAAACTTCAACTCCTCACAAAAGCCTTTCTTGGAGTCCTAGACCAGACAGCATGCCCCGACATTGGTGCCTTGAAGAGCCCTGGAATTCGTCCTTCACAGTGCTCAACTCAGATCCCTATGGCATCTTTGCAGAACCCCTCGCTAGCTCTAAGCTTGGTTTGCTGGCAAGTTCTGTACACGCTCTGCTCACCAGGGCAACCCTTGGGCCTAGCCTTGCCAATCTCTGCCATTCTCCTCCGCTGTCTCATCTGATTGTTACGCCAGCGCTGCAAGGAAGCAGGATACAGCCAATCACCCTCACTTCAAGCTGAGGGAATTCAAGTCTGGAAGATACTTTTTGTCCAAGGCTGCTCAGCTAGCAAGTCAAGTGGTGGAAACAGGACTCAAGTCCAGCTTGGTTTGCTGGCAAATCCTCATTGCTCTATTTAATCAAATTAATGCTCCAGGTGGATTATATCAGTTTCTCTGTCAGATGCCACTGGGCCTTGTAGAAACACCTGCTGGGGAGCGCTGAAAATAAAGGAGCTCTGTGTGTCTCATGCTCTGGCAGGACACAGAGCACCTGGGGGCCAGCTCCATGGATGGGACTTAGAGGGAGGTAGGAGCAGGTCACCGACCAGGTAAGCCTGGATCATGCCTAGAGGTGGTTCTCTGGCTGGGGTGCTGCTGATGGTGCACAGGCCATGGCAGGAGAGGGGCCCTTGGCTCCTGTGGGCTGCTTCTGGGGCCTGTACGCATTCTAGGTCTTTTCTTCTACTCTGCTAACCTGGCTTTTAAAGTGTCATAGTTATCTCTTTCCTTGCATATTGGTACAAAATTATTTGCTTATAAATCTTAGTGTATTCTAAAGCACTGGTGATCCATTTGAAGACAGAGGACACATGGCCATCAAAAGCACCACACTTCATCCTGCTGCGACACTCAAGGGTTTCTAGCCAAAGGAAACATTTTAAGATGAGGCAGTTCCTCACTGTTACTATCATTGTCATCATCACAATTTCCATCAGGTACTCATTGTGTGCTGAGGCCCTGTGTTATGTGCCATTATACACGTTGTCTCTTTTCCTTCTCCTGACAACTCTAGCAGGCAGGCACTGTTAACACTCCTGTCTTAGACAAAGGAAAACTGAGGCTCAGAAATATTCTCTGTGAATCTGTGTTCAGACAGTTGGTAGATGGCAGCCAAGGCTGGCCTTGTTACCATGCAAACTACCCCACCTCCCAGTGCCCCTGGCCTGGAAGGTAACAGTTTTCAATCCCAACCCTTTGGGATGCTCAGGGCTTTCATGTGCTTGAAAAACCTATAAATATAAATAAGAAAATGTAAATGAGAGGTCAAGAAGGAAAGCTATAATTATACCAGGACAGGTTTTGGCAGGTGAAACACACGGGCGTTTCAGCATCATTTACTGTTTGGAAAAGGGAAACAGACCAGCACTTCAGGAAAGATGCTTTTTCTGGCTCAGAGTCCCAGGAGGAATTTCAGAGAGTGGCAGAGCAGAAAGGAACCTCAGAGTTCAGCTAAAAGACCTTCTTCAAGCCCCTCTGACATGAGTCCACTCATTAGACAATTTAAGGCACAGCAGACATATTGATGTGTGGCTTTGCAAAGCCAGCCATTTCTTTCTTCCTCTTCCCTTTCCCTTCCCTGCCTCCTCCTCCTCTTCTTCTGGACCACAGCTTTACTGAGCTATAATTCACATGTCATACACTTCACCCATTTTATAGCATTGAATTCAATGTCAACCAGCCATTTTTTGCACTGTTGAAAGTAGTGAGCCAACTGTACTTCAACTAGGGCATGTCTGGAGAGGAGAATTCAGTTCAGTTTAATCAAGAAAGCATTTACTGAGCTCCTGCTGTGTGTCAGGATCTGTGCTGGGTACATCCCTTTCTGTTGATCTATCACACCAGTTTACAAAGCATGGTCCCAGACCAGATGCATCAGCATTATCTGGGAATTTATTAGAAATGTCAATTTGTAGGCCTCATCTTAGGCCTTCTGAGTCAGCTCGGTGGGGCCCATTGACCTGGATTTTAACAAGTCCTCCAAGTGGTTTTTAGCATGCTAAAAATGTGAGAATCATGGAGATGACATAATGTAAAAGGAAGCTCAGAGAAATCAGCCTAGGACATCTTGATCATATTAGGATCTCTCAATGATTAAAAACCCTCATGTTTCCTGCTAGATTAATGGAAAGACTGAAGTTCTTCAAGGGGTCCAAGATTATTTGGTGTCCATTCCCCCACCCCCAGCAAGCCTGTGAGGGGGATGGGTGTGGACTCAGGTATCCTCTGGTCCCTCCTCCTCTCAGGCCCAACCCTCAGACCCACACTGGTCCCCACCTGACCTGGCCTCTCTGTTTCCCTCCTCTCACCTTCAAGTAAGAAAAGATCAGACAAATGAATTCACCTCCTGCTGGGGCCCACAGCAAAGGTTCTCAAACCTCAGCCCTAGGAATCCTGACAGAAACTGGTTTTCACACAGATGCTGAGGCAGTTTCATGTGGATTTTGATTCTATGCATCTGGGCACACTGGCTTTCTTTCTTTTTTTTTTTTTTTCTCCTTAATTAGGGCCCAGGTGAGGTTTGAACTTGCTGCGCCTGGTTTGCAAGGCTGGTGCTCTAACTACTGAGCTACGGAGCCCAGCTGCACAGTGGCTTTCAAACCTTTGAACTGTGACTCATAGAAAGAAATACACTTTACATTGTGACCTGGACAACACACATATATAAACATATATGCACATATGCAACCAAAATACAAGAGGTGGCACGCTGGAATATAATTTGTCTATTTTATCCTCTTGTATCCCACTTTTGTTAAAAAGCTGGGCATGGTGACCCTGTAAACTGATTTTATGACCTGCCAATTGTTTCACTTCTCCATAATGAAAAATCTTGGCTTAGGACACAGTCTGGAACCTACAGTGCTGCAAGATGCCCTACTTGACCCTGAGAGAGGTGGTCTTCGGCAGATCCCCAGATCCCAGGCCAATATTCTTTGCCGGACACCCCATTGTTGCTATTGTTGTTTTTATGGGGCTTCTGAGAATGCACAAAAATGTACCTAAGGTTCTAGAAACAAGGAGCACTGATTACCTCAATAGGTATTACCAGAATTATTTTCTATTGATTTGAGATCTCTGAAATACCAATGGGTGGAGAAAGTTGTTATTCCCCAATGGCCAATTTCCCTCTGCCAAAGACTCCAGAGAGTACATTTTAGGTATTTTTCCTACTTCTGTAAGAGCTGCCAGGAAAACATGCTTATTGGAGCTTTAGGCACCCAGGGGCCTATTGTCTCGGCAGCTGGAAAATATCAAAGATGTGGGGGCGGTGCCTGTGGCTCAAAGGAGTAGGGCACCGGCCCCATATACCAGAGGTGGTGGGTTCAAATCCGGCCCTGGCCAAAAACTGCAAAAGAAAAAAAAATAATATATATATATATATAAAGGATGCAGCAAATCTAGGGAACTGGGCCTAACCCTTTGTCAAAGACTGACACAGCTCCAGTTTCTGGCTGACTCACCCTCAAATTCAGGGTTTTCAACCCTCCCTGACCCAATACTCCTTTATGTAACAGCTGTTTTGTATGCCACATTTTAATATGTCAAAATTCATAAATACTACAACCTGCTTAACACCCATTTTTAAAAAATGTTAATACTTCCCCAATTGTGATGTAAAGGAAAAATAATAGAACAATATGTGTTTCAATATGCAAATGCTTGGGCTGACTACACAAGCCAGAAAAGTAGCCAAATGTTTGTATTTGTGTCCTATACTGGAATACATAGTATTTTATTATTTATTTATTTATTTTTGAGACAGAGCCTCAAGCTGTCACTCTGGGTAGAGTTCTGTGGCATCACAGCTCACAGCAACCTCCAACTCTTGGGCTCAAGCTGGGATTATAGGTGCCTGCCACAACACCCAGCTATTTATTTTTTGGTTGCAGCCATCATTGTTGTTTGGCGGTCCCAGGCTGGATTCGAACTCACCAGCTCAGGTATATGTGGCTGGTGCCTTAGCTGCTTAAGCCACAGGGGCTGAGCCTACATAGTATTTTACTTAACAGATTGGTACAGGTGCACTGGGCTGGCAACTCAAGTGCTCTAAGTGGCATTGCTGCTGATGATATGATTTTCCAAACCAGCGAATAACTCCTGGTGGAGTTTCAACCCCAGTGAGTGCCATGTGTCCTTGATATACACATCTTCCTGAGAAGCCAGCACACCTCGGAGATGAGAGCAAACAGGTGGAGACCATTCCTTTCAGGGCAGTCCACCTTGGAGAGAGTACTGCATTGTCTATAAGCTGTTTGAGGGGCACCTGACAATAGGGGAGGCGAGAGGGAAGGAGAAGTTTGGGTGAAATGCTAATGGGCATGTTCCAGTAACAACATAAATTTCTGGGAGGAAACTGAGGGAGCAGGAGAGAAGACCCAGTAAGGCTGGGTGCTCCTGGGGAAGGAAGGTGAGAGAGCAAACAGCGCCCATCTGTGTGGCTAGAAGTCCTGGGGGGAGCAGGGATGTCCAGTGAGATGGCAGGTGGTACATGATGGGAAACCCTCCTCTGCATTGAGACTCTTCCCATCCTCCCTGATGCGTTTGAGCCTGTGGATTCTTTCAGGGGACTCTAAGCCTCTGTCCAAGGTCACACAGCTCACGGTGGTTTCTCTGGAACTCAAGCCCAAGTCTGTCTCTTTTCACCATCCCTTAACAATCAGGGCCTCCTGGTCTGAGGGCTCAGATTAACATGGTAAATTTATTTCTCTGGCACTTTTCTGAGAATGAATGGTTGGAATAACCTACAACCTAAAAACAGACTGTACACCTTCCCCAAACATTTGCTTTGAAACCACAGGCCCCTCTGTTCTTTGGCATCACATTACAAATTACCCTGCTCCTTGGGGTGCAGGTATTTGGCCTGAACATGCCTTCGGTGCTTTTAAGAATGAATTACTCTCCTTCCTCAAGCAATCACATCCACCAGCCAGCTCCCAAAAATAGAAAGCACTTCATCACACAAATTAACTCCTCTCCCCTATTTTGCAGAAGATGAGTAATCTATTAAAAAAGAGATGCTATTATCTAAACAGGCAGGCTTGTCTGCACTTTTAATTTCAACTAAATGCCTTGGTCCCTTTTCAGTGGTGGGCAGGGCTATAAATCTGTTTAATAATCAGACGACGAATAAAAACACTCCAGAAACCACCCCTATCAAGTTAATTACAGCCTCCCCTGTTTTCTGAAAGTGACTCCCCACCACTCAGTCACAAATGAGAAGAGAGGGCTGGGCCCCTTGGATTCGGCCCATTTCCACTTTTTTACCCAGTTGGAGCCCATCCAGGGGAGCAGATTCATGGGCAATTCCAGTTGTGGGTTCTTGGTAGCTGCTCTTAAATTATGTCAGGTTGTCAGGTGTTGGAGAGCAACATGTGTTTCATTTAGGATGCCGGCTTCCATGCCTATCATTTAAGGTGTTATTAAAAAAGAAAAAAAAATTCTCCCACTTCAGCAATGGTGTCGGCTTGTCAGTTTCATATTTGTTAAAGGGCAAAAGTGTTCTCCTGGGGGAAATTTTCCTGCTCCGTGCACAGGAAGAGAAAGGTGAACATATGTCAGAACTTTCCTTACCACCACTTCCAACCATAGACACCCCTAACTCCCCCTCCCCTGCAAAAAAAAAAAAGAACCCAAACAACCAACACCTCCCCCCCCCACCCCCCTCACCCCAGCCCAGCCCTCAACACTGAATAACAGTATTTGGAAACCTCCCATTCAGGGCTTTTTCCACATTGGTTAGCACCAGAGCAGAAAGTGTAGGATCTTCAGCTGCTTACAGAAATGTCCACACAGGGATTAATCTGGTCCCTACAGGTCCTCTGGTCTCTAATCCCTCACTTTTCACCCCATACTGTGATTACAGCCCAGGTCTACTGATGTCATGTGGTGACATTCTGGCCAGAGCTGACCTTTCCAGATTCATATCCCACCTCGACCCCACCCCTGATCCACTCTCTGCAGACATCATTCGACTCATTTCTTTGCCATTGTTCTTTTACTGTTGCAACCCCCTCAGCTGAGAGCATCCTTTTCTGCTTCTCTGTCCCAAGGAATCTTAGCCTGCCCTCCAGGCTCAGAGCCAAGTGCTCCTGAAGCAGTGCCTACATGTTCTGGTTTAGACCTTCTGTCTGTTTGCCCAGCACAAGTTTCTAGAGGGCAGGACCCAGGATAATTTATTTCCCTCACGGCACCTGGCACACGGCAGGGGCTAACAGATGTTTGGTGAACAATCTTGACTTGATATATTTTGCTTGTCATTTGTTGCTTTCATTTTTTAGAATCCACGCACACAATGTGCTTCCAGAGGACTCAATATGTCACCTGAGGGAAGACGCACAACTTATTTGGGAGGCCTGACACCTAGGCATTCACTTGTGAGTCTCCAAACACAGGAGGTAGTGTCAGGAAGTAAAAGTCAGTTCTCCATCAGGCTCTTTATCATGAAGTTCCCACTTAAACACCACTCCCCACTTAATGCAAGGATCTATCTCTGCCCATCACATCCAAGTCTGTTTGTGAGATGGCTGTTTCAGGTATGACCATCCAGAAACTGACCACAAGTTGCTATGGAGGGGGCCCAGATAACTTACTGGGCTCTCTGATTCTGTAGCCCATGTCTTACCCCTGACACCACGCTGTCTGCCTCCAAAAAGTGGGATGAGAACCAGAAGACACACTTGGCAAAGAGCTATAGTTCAACTCAATGTAAGGAAAGAATTTTCTTAGTAATGAGAGCTGTCTGGCAAAGCAAGGCAATAGCTCATAAGACAGTGAATATGTAAACCATGGGAAAGACTTAAAGGGAGCCTGCAGTGGCCTGACTCTGTGGTCCTCCTCTAGCACTGGAATTGTCTGATCCAGAATTCCAAGATGCTAAGTCTATCTATACAACCAGATCTAAGAATGGTGACAATCTAGCTAAGGACTTTCTCCCTCAACCATAACTCCTTCTGAGAGGCATTTAGTAATTAGCATAGAGAGAATGTGCTTTTCTCTTCCTAAGCTGTAGCCTGTATTATCTGCTCCTATAAATTTCTCCCTATCCCAGCTGTGGGCCACTTTTACATTTCAATATCGTATTTACTTGTCAAAGGCCAGGGTTGCTGCCTCTGAAAGAACTCCAATCAGGCACTGTGACAGACCCAAATGGGCACAGCTGGCATGCCTCAGATCACACCACCTGGCTTCTGGGGTGACACGAGTCATCTATGGCTCCACCCAGATGGCCATCTGGGTCCCTGTGTGGGAACAAAACGCCCCTCCATGAAGTGTGTAGGTTAAGGCGACATGGGCCGGGAGGTCTGTGCATACTGAACCAAACCAGTGACAGGGAGAAGGTCTGCCCAGTTCTCTGGCCGTGTAGGAGCTGTTCAGTGTGCATGTATTCTGATTTGTTAGCACAAACATGAATTAATGCCCCCCCCCCAACTCCACTCTCACCATGAGGGGGATAATTTCTGCTTCCTGCTGGGGTTACCTATTTGAACAGAAAGGAGCTTCTTGTAGCTGGGGTTTCAGAAACTCAAAACCAAGCAACGAGCCCTGACCTGGGCGCGCTGCGCTGCGGCAAGAAACGCTTAGGTCTGGAGAGGCATTTTGTTCCCACACAGGGACCCAGATGGCCGTCTGGGTGGAGCTACTGATGACCCACATCACCCAGAAGCCAGGTGGTGTGATCTGAGGCATGCCCCCCACTTGGGTCTGTCACAGTGCCTGATTTTCTGTCTTTGGTGGCCCCATTCCTATGGGTTACTACTATCTCCCTTCTGGCGGACATTAAAAAAATTCTACAAGTAATCCATGCTTGTTTTAAAAAAGTTGAAAAACAGCTATACAGAAATAAATATCTCCAATTAACTCACTGTTTAGGTGGCCTCTTTTAATAATTTATGGTCTGTTGATACTTTCATACCCCTTTCATAAAGATACCCATGGTCCAGAAAGTCAGCCTTCCTCATTCCTTATTGCACAGTTCTGGGCAAAATGACATTGAGCTGAGCCTCAGTGTTATTTGTCAGGAATGGTATGAGCTGGTCCGAAACCAAGGTAAACAAGCTCAGGCCCCAGGTATACTGAGGGAGACATTTCTGCTGCAGGAACAACGTGAACAGCTGACATATCCTGAGAGTGTACTCTGTGTTCGACCCAGAGCTGAGCATCCTAGGGGTATTATCTCATTTAATGCTGATGCTGACCCTGCAAGGTACGAGTGTCATCACCATTTCAGAGATGAGAAGATAGAGGCTTACAGAGTTGGAAGGTCTTATCATTGCTAGTAGGTGGCAGTGCAGGGACCTGAATCCACACTGGTTTGACTCCAGAGCAGTGGTTTTCAACCTTCCTAATGCTGCAGCCCTTTAATACAGTTCCCATGGGTCACGACCCACAGGTTGAGAACCGCTGCTCCAGAGCCTGTGCTGCTCACCAGTGTACTTTGCTGTAATAGTGGTGGCATGAGCAAAGACGAGCACAGTTTCTAGAATGAACATATATTACTGCAGCACTCTAGGAATGGATGAGTTTTATAGGGGGGACCAAGGGCAGTACAGGTCTTCTGAGCTGAATTTTCATGAAGTTCATCAGGGTGGACATTCCAGGCAAAAAGAACAACCCACGCAAAGGGACAGAATCCTGAAACAGCACAATACATGGGGAATTACAGTCTAGGTTTTCTCATTAACAACAAAGCTTGTTCATAAACAGTGAAGAAGTAATTCACAATTTATTTCAACTAAAAGGGTACATTTCTTAAGTTTGTATGTGTATCAAATGTAGGCTTTGCCAAGAAACAAAAATTTAACCTAATAGGTTTAAGATTCACATCTTCCCTCTGGGAAGGGGAACATGTTAAATCTCTAAAACCTTGAGGGAAACAAATTATTGAATCAACCACATTTTTTTCCCTCCAGACAGTACTATTTTTTAACTAAGTGAGAAATAGGTAAACATATTCTTATATTACAAATATAAGAGAAGGTACAGTTTCCTTTGACCATGATCTTTATTTTATTTTTATTTTTTTGAGACAGAGCCTCAGGCTGTCCCCCATGGTTGACTGCTGTGGCATCACAGCTCACAGCAACCTCCAACTCCTGGGCTCAAGCGAGTCTCCTGCCTCAGCCTCCCAAGTAGCTGGGACCACAGGCGCCCGCCACCTTAGGTGTATGTGGCTGGCGCCTTAGCCACTTGAGCCACAGGCACT
>CAUYQV010054117.1:0-38862 GCA_963574575.1 Galagoides demidoff
GCGGGCGCCTGTGGTCCCAGCTACTTGGGAGGCGGAGGCAGGAGACTCGCTTGAGCCCAGGAGTTGGAGGTTGCTATGAGCTGTGATGCCATGGCACTCTACCCAGGGGGATAGCTTGAGGCTCCGTCTCAAAAAAAAACAACAAAAAAAAAACTTTGACTGAATAGGTACAAAAACAATCATGTAAATAAAATATGTGCACCCTCTAATATTCTGAAATTTTTTTAAAAAAATTCTTGAAAAAAATACAGTTTGATAGAAGGAATAAGTTCTAGTATTTGATAGTACAGTAGGGAAAATAGTGAATAATATTTATTATATATTTTAAGTTAACTAGACAAGAACTATAATGTCCCCAACACATAGAAGAATCTTTGAGGTGATGAATATCCCAATTATCCTGACTTGATCATTACACCTGCTATACAGTTATTAAAATCTTACATGTATAACCAAAATATGTATAGCTATGATATTTCAGTAATAAAATATCCCCACCAAAAAGCAGTTATGAATGTACCCTTCACTCAGAATGTGTGTGTTATTCCCATCAGATGACACTAAAGTTCTTAACAAAATATTAGATGATGGAATTTAGAGTGAACAAAAAAATAAGACATCATGAGAAAGTGATTTCTGTCCCAGGAATAAAATATTACTTTATGTTTATCTTTTAAGTTAATGTAATAATGTAATTTGTTAGACTAACAAAAGAATAAAATCCATGCTATGAAACAACAGATACAAAAATAATTTTACCAAATTTAATACTCATTAATGATAAAATAACTCTCAGAAAACTAGGCATAAAAGTGATAAAATTCCCCAGATTCAAAATCTTAGTACACATATGGGAAAACATTAGATAAACCCAAATACTACAGACTACTTTGCCACTACTGTCCAAAAATGTCACGGTCATGGTAGGAAAGAAAGATGGAGAAACTCATTGAGCAGGGAGAAGTAGGAAGACAAGGTATCCTTGATGGAATCCTGGAAGAAAAGGGAGGTATTAGTTTTTTTTAAAAAAAAAAAAAAAGAAAGAAAGAAAGACAAGGAAAGAAAAATTGGGCACATCATAATTAAGTCTTTAGCTAATAGTACTACACCAATGTTAATTTCTTACAGATCATAAATGTATCTAGTATATAGAATGTTAACATTAGAGAAAGACAGGTGGAGGATTAGGAGGAACACTTTATACAACTTTTACAATTTGTCTACAATATAAAATTATTTAAACAAAAAAAGCATCTAGATTGAAACGGAAGATGAAAAGCCATCTTTATTCATGGATGACTACTGACTCTGACTTGAAAAATCTACAAAAAAGTTACTAGAACCAATATTAGCAAGTTTTTAGGATCATGACCAATATCAATACAGCAAATGTATTTAATTTATAAAAGCAATGGACAAGTTGGAATTGAAATTTAAAATACCACGTACACTAGCATCAATACTTTAGAATATATTGGATGAAAGATATGCAAGATCTATACACTGAACATCACAAAACATTTTTGAAATAAAAACAAGACACAAATAAAGAGGTATGTCTTTTGTGGATTGTAGGACTAATATGTTATCAGTTCTCCTCAATTTATCTGAGATTCAAAGCAATACCAAACAAAACTCTGGTCGGATGTGTTATAGTAATTGACAACCTAATTCCTATATCCATATAAAAATGCGAACAACATAGATTGCCAAAAAAGTTGGAAAGTTTGCACTGCATGACTCTAAGATTTACTAGATAGCTATAAAAATCAAAACTGTGTGGTACTGGCATAAGTTTAGAAAACAGAGCACTAAAACAGAATGTAGAGCCCAGAAGTATCCCTACATACATGGGTTATTGATTTTTGACAAAGGCATTAAGGCACCGAGGAGAAAGCATAGGTTCTTCAGTAAATGGTGCTTGAATGACTTGATATCCATATGCAACAAAGAAACATCAATTTATACCTTAAACCATACACATAAAAACTTAAATGATACAATATATGTAAATGAAACTTATGAATAGGAACAATGAAAAAAGTTTCTGTGACTTTATAAAGATTTCTTCTGTTCTACACCAAAATTATTTCCATAAAAGAAAAAAATCGATAAGGTACTCTTCATTAAATTAAGAATTGTCTCTCTGGAAGACACCCCAAAGAGAATAAAAAAGAGAAAGAAAATACACACACACACATGCACACATTTGCAAATAACATTTTTAAAAAGATTTTTAATCAGACTACAGAAAGAACCTCTTAAAACTGATAATAAGGGTACAACATCCATTCGAAAGAATGGGCAAAAGATTTATAGATATACAGATGGCAATAGGGACCTTACCTAACAAACACAAACATTGTAACCTAATCATGTGTACCCTCATATTAATCTGAAATAAAAAACAAACAAACAATAAAAGATATTCAGATGGCAAATGAATACATGAAGGATGTTCACCATAATCAGTTATTAGAAAAATGCAAATTAAGACAGTGGTGAGAGGCCATTGATAACTACTGGAATGTCTAAAATTAAAAAAGAAAAAGACTTTATCAGACCAAGTGTTGGTAAAAGTGTGGAGGAACCGGAGTTTTTATATACTAATGATGGTAATGACAAATGTGCAACCACTTTGGAAAACAGCTTGGCAATTTCTTAAAATATTAAATATATACCTATCGCATGACCCATCTATTTCTCTCCTAGATTTTTTTTTTTTTTTGCAATTTTTGTCCAGGGCCAGGTTTGAACCTACCACCTCCAGTATATGGGGCTGGTTCCCTACTCCTTTGGCCACAGGCGCCGCCCTCTCTCCTAGGATTTTACACAAGAGAATTAATAGCATATGTTCATATTAAGATTTGTACACAGACGTTCATGGTAGCTCTATTTGTAATAGCAAAAGACTGAAAACAACTTCAATGTTCATCAATAGCCAAAAGGATAAATTGTGTTATATTCATATAATACTGTGCTACTCAGCAAGAAAGAACCAAACTATGAAAAGATGGATATCAAAATAATTAGATTGAGTGAAGGAAGCCAGTCTGCGAGAATACATGGTATATGTTTCTATTTATGTACAATTCTAGAAAACGCCAACTAATCTATAGGGGCAGAGGGTAAATCAGTGATTGCTTGAGGCTGACAGAGAGGGGCAGGCGGGAAGAATTGGAGAAGTTTTTGAGTATAAAAGACATGTTCATTATGTTAGCTGAGGTGATGATCTCCCAGGTATATACATATGTTCAAATCGTATAGTTTAAATATTTTTAATTAGTATATGTCAAATCTATAAAAATTATACATAAAAACACTAGGGGATGGTGACACAGAAAATTACTCAAATGTCTAATTATATGGTATTTATTGATCTTTATCAAATTGCACATACTACCTAAAATCATGTACCTTACATTTATGGACATATGTCATTTGGGTAGAAAATAATACAAGAGATTGATCCTCGTACTTCATTTCCAGATGTCAGAAATGAAAGAATTATGTAAATTGTGAGAAAGAGACTAGACAGATTAGTTTTCTTTACGGCTTCATTATTAACCCTGTATTCAGAGAGGACAAATTTGTCTGGAAAAATTATTATCAGAGCTTCCAAATTGTCAATCCAGCTGGGCTTTCAAGTTTTCAGAACACTGCACTTGGGTCTGCTGACTATGATCATCATCCTCATCTAAGCAAAAGGCAGTAAGTGTTTATTTCTGCAGAGTTGACACTGAACACAGAGCATGTTGAACACTGTGGACAATTATCCCTATAATCTAGGAACTTACTACGTCTGACAACATGTACAAAGGAAAAAAAATGGGTGGTCTTGTCAATATAACAGTTAACAACTTATCTTTTTTTCTGGTGCCATTAGGTCAGTGTGGGTCACAAGTTTTAAGACAGAACCAGGGGCTTTTTGACAAAATCATGTTCTTATGTGCATTTGATTAGAAGGCTAAAAGGCCTGCCTCTAATTTCTTCTTTTTCTTTGCTCCTTCTCCCTCCTTCTCCTTCTTCATCTTCTTTGGCTCAGGCTTTTAGCTAAATGTGCAAATAAATTCTCCAATCAACTTTAAATTTTTTTATGATTTTAACCCAATCACCTCCCATCTCAGTTTCCAGTAACCATGTCTACTCTCTGCTTTTATGAATGCAACTTTTTTTAGATTTCACACAGAAGTGAGCTCATACACTATTTGCCTTTTGGGGTCTGGCTTGTTTTTCTCAATACAATATCCTCCAGTTCCATCCATATTGTTGTAAATGGAAGGATTTCTTTATTTTTTAAGACTGAATAATATGTTACTTGTATATATACAACATTTTCTCTATCCATTCATCCATTGATAGATACTCATGGACACACCATTGATAATTCCATATCTTAGTTATTATAATATGCTGCAGTGAACAAGGGAGTGCAGATGCCTCTTTGACATACTGATTACATTTCCTTTAGATGTATACCCACAGCGGGATCGCTGGATGATATGGTGTCAGAGCCCAGGACTGGCCAGGGCTGGCTTAGGTAGGTTCTGGAAGCAGACCACTAAGCTACCTTGCTCAGAAACAGTTTCTCTTAGATGCCTGAGGGCTATCTACCTTAGCTGGAGAGAGAGAGAGTCTTAGAGAGAGTAAAGCAGTCTTCTTAGCATAGATAGATCTTAGTCTTTAGTAGAGCTTGGTAATCTTCAGCAGAGAGACACTGTGCTGGCATTCTACAGACAGAAGAGACAGAGTCACAGTAAGCAAGTCCATGATAGAAAGTACACGCTGTCCAACTGCCATCTCCTCCAGCCTAATACAAGGCTGATCTCATGCCTCTCACCACCACAGGTGTAGAGACTGCCAATTCACCACTTCTCTCATCTTGCGAGCTCTCTCATGCTTGTTAGAACCAAATCCCTCTCCATGCCCTTCTCACCACGGTGTCCCATCATTGAGCTAGACAGGTATTTCTTATAACTCTCACTCCTAGCCACAGGCTATATGGGCTGCTACAATATAGTATTTTCAATGACCACTGATATCAGCAGCAGATAATCCTGAGGCAACTTAAAGTAATTTAGATAATTTGTAGGCTGCAAATAAAGCACCTAGAGGCCTTGGACAATGTCAATGTCTCTACTAACTCCAGCACATTTGCTGGCATTTGATGAGAGGATGCATAGACAAGAAGTATTATGAGATTTTATGTCCCTGTGTGGCAGTTGCTAGCCAGTGACTGACTGATGTGGAGCATAAGATCTCAGATAAGTCATTTTGTGTAAAGGATTAATAACTTACAAAACTTAATTCTTTTTGCCCAATAACACTCCATTGTGCAGCCTGGGTTACCTGAACTGGTCATTATGACAGGGGAAATAGGGTTAATTGATTGGGTTGGTCTCACCAGTTGCCACTTCTGACTGAGGGTGGGATCACCTTAACCCTAAAACAGGCACCTGAATTTCAACTTGGGCTCTGTTTGAAAATGGGAATTGGGAGATTAATGCCAAAAAAAGCAACTAATGAATGTTTGCTTTGCTTTGTTGGAGTCTTAGAAAAGTGTTTAATGACAATTGGTTTTAGGAAAAAATTAGGACCTCAACCCTAGAAAGGCAATTGGACCATTGCTCCAAAGTTCTACTGTCTTAATGTTATTCAGATCCAATTACTCTTATTTTTTATTTCTTCACCCCTCAAATTTAAATTCTTCAGAGGACAGCTTTGATTGACATAACTCAGTGAAGTCATTACCACCGAGGGTTAACTCCTGCAACGCACTGAGACCATTCCTAGAAAAGGCAGCAAGCTGTTGCAGGGGGAAGTCCTCCTGGAAGTGTCTATAAATGTCCCTATAACTTTGTGATGTCCCCAGGGCTAGGGAGTTAATTAGTCTCTGATTGGATTCATCTTCATGCTTAGGGCTGCATCAACAGCATTAGAAGCCTTGAGCTCTGATTACCAGGTCTCCCCAGTCACGACCCACATAATACAAAATGAAAAAACTTCCTATGTTGTCAGTGAAAGGAAGTTTGCTAAAATTTTATTATTTCAGTTTCAATATTCACTTGTTTTTTACCAAGCACCGTTGGTACCCTAAGCCTTCATTTAGTGTGCTTCTTCAATAACCCACCGTAAATCACTCTCATGAAATTTAGTACTGATTTCAGAATCAGAATTGAATGCAGTAAACCATAGGCCAGTGTGAGTGGTATGCAGGCAGTGCAAGAGCCCAGTCTCCCATGCTGATGTTATTGAAAGATGTGTGACTGATGCTGCCCATGACACACCCCAAACTTTGTCAGCAATCCCCGTTCCTGTGCTGCTCAATGACTTCCTCCTGCCAGCACCTCCCCCTTTCTGGCTCAGGATTTTCTCTGATCAAAAGAAGTGTGCTCAGCCTAGGCAGAGTCCCAGGGAGTTAATGTCCCTGGGAACAATCCCTAGCCAACAAGAAACATGATGAAGAATTAATAGCCCCCTCCTCATGTGGGACAATTCTGCCAGTTCAAACCATCTCCTGGAGGGACTGAGCCTCATGTGGCCGCAGTGGGCTTCCCCTTCCTTGACCCCCTTCCCTTCAGATGCTGCTAGACATTGTCTCCCAAATCATTATCTAAGGATTCTGTGGAAGCTCTAACAAAGACTCCAAAGAGAGGCTACAACAAAGGGAAGGTTGTGGGCTGGCCACTTAGAAACCACATCATCGGGGGCTCTCTGCTAGAAGAGTTGATAAATTCAGTCTGGGACACAACCATTCAGATAGTGAAACTAGACTTTCACAGCTCACTGGCGTGATCAGTGTTTACTGTTAAAAATTTTCTCTGTCTCTCTCTCTCTCTCTCTTTTTTCTCACTCCATTGTCTGGGCTAGAGTTCAGTGGTATCATCATAGCTGACTGCAACCTCAAACTCCTGGGCTCAGCCTCCTGAGTAGCTGGGATTCCAGGCACATGCCACCACATTCAGCTAAGTTTTCTTTTTTTGTATGGACATGGGGTCTCACCATGATCCTCAGACTGGTCTTAAAATCCTGGCCTCACACGATCCTCTTGCCTCTTCCTCACCCTGCCAACATGCTAAGATTACAGGCATGAGCCACCAGGCCTGGCCTGTTAAATTTCTCTTATCTAAGTATACACTGCTAATGATACTCTAGAAATTCAATGAATAATTTTATAAGAAGGTAGAGTTGTTTTTTTTTCTAGCAATCAGTATGCTTTTCTTTTCTGTCATTAGTACCCCCATCAAGGCGTCTAAAGCCCAGTGAATAATCAGTGTGGGCTTATCATTAACCAGTGAAGGGAAGGGGAGTGAACCTGAGTGGAATTGGCAGGGATTAAGAAAAACACAGCACAAGGGAAGACACAGAGACAAAAGATGGGACTGGGAGGTCTGACTGAGCTAATGGCTGCAGTCAACACCAACGCACAAAATCAGCTTTATTGTATAGTATCTGTACAGGGCTGTTTATGGGGAAGTAGTAGCATAGACAAAAGATATACCCTTGATCTTACAGTATGATTGGAAAATGCAAATGACTTTAATAAAGACAGATCATCCTTTTAATGTTTTCTTCTCAACTTTGTTAACATATGATAAGAAGTGAAAAGGGAAAGATCACAAGGATCTCTGAATAGTTCTTAACAATTAACCAGACAAAGAAAGAGCAAGGTGGCTTCTGGCAGGGAGAGCATGAAGAAAGGAATATGGTTGATTGGGGGAAAAGAGGAGAAACAGTTGGGGGTTCATTCTCTAAATGTTCCCCAGGCTGTGGGGTCACTGACATCTCACAGCCAGCTCTCCACAGTTGCTAGATTGGCACTGATGGACAACAAAAGGAAATGGATGTTTGTAGGATTATTTATACAAATAATGATGATGTCTGCTGAACCTCCCCTGCCCTATAATAGAGACCCTATTACTGATGGCCAGAATTCTCGAGACCCCCAGGTTTAGGGATGATCTCTGCAATAATGGTGAACTGTTAAGTTGGCGTCTCAGAGTCTAGTTTTCTACACAAGTTACCCCTTTTAACTAAAATACTTCACAGGAAACAATTAGCCTATAATCAGACTTCATGGCACACAGTAGGCACAATGTGACCTGTCCTTACTTTCACTCTTCAAGAGCAATTATGTTCACTCTTTCTAAGTATTATTGAGCGGACCCCTTTCACTCCTTTCCAAGTATTGAGTGGACCCCTCACTGCTGCCTGCAAACTATTTTTTTAACGTTTTTATACTTCACTGTCCTCCAAAAACAACTTAAGGTAGCTCACCACAGTGTACCTAATACCACAAGAGAATATAAATTAGAAAGAGGTAAGGGAAAACATAAGTAAAATCAAAGGGAAGTGTCACAAGTGGATCTGGGAAATATATGAAAGCCAATATAGCATGGCCATGGCCTTTTTTTTTTGAGACAGAATCTCACTTTGTCATGCTTGATAGAGTGCTGTGGTGTCACAGCTCCCAGCAACCTCAAACTCTTGGGCTTAAGCTATTCTCTTGCCTCAGCCTCCCGAGTAACTGGGACTACAGGCACCTGCCACAAAGCCTGGTTATTTTTGTTGTTGTAGTTGTTGCTGCAGTTGTCATTGTTGGTTAGCAGACCTGGGCCGGGCTGAACCTGCCAGCCTCAGTGTATGTGGCCAGCGCCCTACTCACTGAGCTACAGGCACTGAGCCTAGCATGGCATTTTTTAAATCCAAGTTTTCTTAATCTTAATCTTGTCTTAATATTGTAAGGGATTTCTTAATCTTAATCTTAATCTTGTAAGGGATTAGGTCTACAAATGTAAACCTGCTGATACAAGTCCTAGGGTCCAAACCTCCTAGAAACCAATGTTTATCCTCTGTCTGGGACACAGGGTCTTTTCTCATCCGTACAGGAGCCTCCATCTGAAAGTCATGCATGTTTAAAGAATTAGCAAGGTCCCTTGCTGCCTCAAATCAAAACAGCAATAACCAAAGCTGCTGTTCTCCTCCCTTTCCTGAATCCCCTTCTGCTAAGAAAAAAACAGAATCAGAGAGGTGCCATGAAAATAAATAGTCCTAGTGCTATCTATTTATTTCCAAAGCTTCCAGTTCTGACAAACGGTGGCTGAAGTCCTTTGTCATTTGAAGAGAATTAAGCTGAAATTATGAATGGTTATTATTGAATGCTATTCAAACTGATGCGGCACTTTCACCTCCCTCCCTCCCTACACCCTCTTCTGCATTTATTTTTATGGTGACAATTTCCAGAGCTTTTTTTTCTCTTTGATTTTCTTATAATGAAATTCACTAAAAGGAGAACAGAGAGTTTTTCAAGAGGAATTATAAGCTTGACAGGACTATGACCATTTAAACTATTTTTAATTAAGTCCTAAATGCCTTAAAGAACACAGTGAACCAACAACAATAACAAAGAAACAAGAGAGGGCCACAGCTTTACTGTCAGCCAAATAAATGAAATGAAACAAAACCATTCTGTCTGGTACAAGTCTTCTTTTATTTTTCATGCTTTGCTCATAATAAGCACATCCTAGAATTTTGTGTGTGTCTGTGATGTGGCCTGCAACCCGGCTGTCCAACATACAGCCCTCTCTTCTATTCTCATCTCTCAGACATGAGGTTTTCACGTGCTGAAATGCTTACATCTATCTCTACTTTTCCTTTGTTGGTAGAATGATGACTGCATTTCAGAGAGGCACAGAAATTTCACCTTGCGGGCCAAGCTGAAAGCTTCCTAGATCCATTTAATTTCCACCACACATCCGGCTCACAAACTGCAGTGACCAACGGCCTCTCTGACATTTCATTGAATTGTTTTTCCACTAAGATAGGAGTTATCAAAACTATGCTCATCCTCTGAATTATTTTTTAAGTAAGGGAGTAAATTTTATTGCGAATAATTTATTTAAAAGCACCACACCATTTGGGGGCATTTTAAGACATAGAATAGTGTTTCTTTAATAAGCCTCCACTTTCTTAATAATTCTCAGTTTCCTACAACTCTATGATGGTGATAAGGCCAATATTTACCGCATCAGACTGGTATAAGAATTAGAACAGAAAATAAGTGTTTTGTTCAGGGCCCAACACACAGTAAACCATTCACTTAATTAGCTGTGTTTATTATTAGCAGCTCCTTGCTTTTGGTGACCATATATTGAGAATACAGTCTATGTCACACACTGTAATAAGCACTTTCTGCAAAATTATCTATTATCTTCATAAATGACCTGAAAAATAAGTTTTATAATATCTTTTCTGATTATGATTATATTATGATTATGTATTATTATAATACATAATCTTTATAGAAAAGTTGGAAAATGAATAAAAATGTGTATAAGAAAATGGATGATCTATAATATTATCCTGCACATGGAATGAATCACTCTTAAAACTCTTAGTATGGGGAGGCACCTCTGGCTCAAAGGAGTAGGGCGCCAGCCCCATATACCGGAGGTGGGTGGGTTCAAATTTCTCAGTAAGTTTTGTCCCAAGAATTGCCTTTACATATAAAATATGCACACTTCACAAAATCAGACTTATACTCTAAATGCTTGTGAACTTTTTTATTCATTTACCTTTATGGCAAAAGCCTTTCTCCAAAACAGCGACTATTTTTAATTTTAAATAACATTGGCTACTATATAAGCCACCAAAAGTATTTAACTTTCTGCAAAGTAGCTGTTGTCCCCAATTTGTAGCTAGAGAAATTGAAGGTAGGAAAGCTGAGTGATATGCTGAGGCAGTACAGCTTATGGGGAGGAGACACAGGATTCAGAACCAAGCCTTTCCGGCTCCAAAGCAGATGCTCAGGGCCACTCCTACATGCCCTTGGTCTGCCCTGGAGATCACCAGCAGGCAGCTCTGTACATACCCATGGATTTATGTCACACTCTGTCTGAAGGTGCTCTATAGACAGAGAGTGTAAGCTTGGCTCCTACATGGCATTGGCTTGGACGTGCTTTGAGGTTAAGGCCCCAGAAGTCACCTTCCCAGGGTGACATGGGATTCGACACTCAAGTTCCTGAGTTTCCTCACTTCCTGCTGAGTGATTCCAAGGAGGGCCCTACTCAGCCCTTCAGAGGGTCCCTGGTAGGACTGAGCACCAGCTGTGCACATAGTAACCTACTCATTTGAGCACCTTTTCTGCTCTGTTCTCCCATTTTGCTTCCCTACTCCTTCATGGTGCTGCCCGAGTAAACACATGAGCATGGAACTACTCCTGGATGTCTCCTTTGGGGGGCACTCAAACCAAGACATCTCAGGCACACTCAAATTCAGCATCCCTCAGAGTGGCTTGGTGACATCCCTCCCAAGCTCTCCTTTGTGTTATCTTACTATGTTACTAATAGATGTATCTCTTTTGAGTGATTGAGACCTTTACAATAGTAATAACTCTTATGCCTATAGGCTAATTCTTTAGGAAGTTATTCCATTTCTTAGTTTTAGTCTTAACAGAAAAATCATTAAGTAAGCAACTCAATTCTCATAAGGCCCTTTTTACAGATGAGGTAAAATTGGCCCAGATAGATTAGTTACATCACTCATGGTTTCAAAGAGAATTAATGACCATTTTCTTCAAATTCCTGTTGAATCCATTCATTACCTAACAGATTGTAAACTAAGCACCCTGGATTGCTCTGTGTTTTACAGTCTAGAATAATAAGGAGATCGGCAATTGTAGAAAAACTAATTAGTTAATTAAAAATAAACTGATTTGCAATTGGAGAAAAAGTAGTAATTAGTTAATTAAAAATAAATAAGATGATTATAGTCCTTAATACTGTTAAGTTAAAATGATTTTCCCATGAATTCAATGAATTAGTAACAGTTTAGAGAGCAAGAAGTTTAACCTTATCTACTAAAAGTGGACGAATAAAATATGAAAAATAAAAGGTCACACTTTTAGAGGTAATTGTGTCTCCTCTTTTTGTATACCTTTTCCCCTGGCAGAACTTTCTGTTAGATCTAATTGTCAACAAAGGGAACTTCATTCATTCTGCGTGGAAGATTTTGAATTGACAGCATAAAATGGAGGTGCTTTGGGCAAGAGTTTGAGATTTCAGCCTTACTAAAACCATACAGGAATTATTTACACTTATAAATAATGACACAGGCCCATCTCTGACAAACACACAGACCTCACTGATGGTCGCTTCTCTTGAGGCTGTTCCCCAGACACTATGTGGCTCTGTGCCACTGTTTTTCTTTGGTTCTCAGTTTTAATGAGTCCATCATTCCCATCATTTCAGACTATACCCTCCTGGGTCTTTCTTAATCTAAACCTCAAGATCTCTTGATTTGCTCAGACTCCAGCCTCTTATCTTCAACTACCAGCTGGAAATTTTTATTTAGATGTCCTAGAATGGCTTCAAACTCAATATGTCTAAAAGCAGGCTTTTGATTTCTATGTCTATCTCCATACATTCATTTACCCTCACAATCTTGCAACTTCTTTGACTCATTCATCTTTGTTCTCCATGCCCAAAGACTGATTCTTGTCAATTTTACTATTCAAAGTGGAATCCTATTGTTGCAATGTTGTTTAGTCACCTTTGTCTGAGTCACACTAATAGGTTCCTTAACCCCTGCCAGTCCCCCCACCATGACCCTTACCTACAATTTCACTGCTACTCCAGGTGTCACCGGGGACTTGCTCTGTCCTAAGTCCCCTAGTGACTCCTTGCACCAAGTATGATTTCTCCTGTTGGATTCCCAAGAGTCTTTCTAATATGTCCCCTTTTTGGTCCAACTCAATTATTTTTATTCTGCCACATGTAGAATAAAATTTGGTCATTATTCAAAGGGCCAGAGGTCTCTGGTGTTTCAACTCACAATATTTTCATTATTTCACACAGGTGCATAAAATAATGCTCTCTGGAGTTAGAATTTAATTCCTATTTTCTGTTCACTAAAAGTACTTAGTGCAGGGTTACACACCAGTAGAAGCTCAATAACTATTTATGAACTAAAAAGTTAATGGCTAAAACATAATTTTTGAGAGTAAGGAATGCATATTGCAGAAGCCACTATAAAAATCTAGTATACTGGGTATCTGTATATCCAATATATCTGATACCGTACCTCAGAGCTTGTAGCCTGGGATGAATCCTGGTGGCCCTCCCTCCCTAAAGAGAAATACATTATTGCCCAAGCCAAAGGTGTGTCAGTCAAAAGTTCAGAACACACCAGGGTACTCAGGATCTAGTGAGACAACTCCCTAGACTCTGATCATATCCCAGTGGGTTTCTGTTTCTGCTGCTGGTTTACCTTGGAGCAGAGAAGGAAAACTCATTGTTTTCACAAAGGATAGTATGGGAGTCATGTATAGAAAAAAAAATCATCTTATACCTGGAAAGAATATTAATTATTATAGAGTATAAACTAAGTAATGCACAAATTAAACCCTTACACATGATACATGTTGTTGCTGGGATCTGTCACTTAAAAACAAGGTCTTGACAATAGAAGTGAGTTTACATTCTGAGGCAGTAATCTTCAACTATGGCTGTTTATCTGAGTCTTGGAGGAAGAAAGGTAATAATAAAAAATATTTTTTTTGCTTAAGATTGCTTTGTCTATTCAGGCTTTTTTCTGGTTCCATGTGGAGTGTAGGATTATTTATTCTAGATATGTAGAAAATAATGTTGGTATTTTATTGGGGATGACATTGGCTCTGTAGATCACTTTGGGCAGTATAAACTTTTTTTTTTAATTGAGGGTACAAAGAATTAGATTACAATGTTTGCATTTGTTAGAGAAAGTACCTCTTATAACAATGTCCTGATCTCTAGATATGTGCCATCCACCCTAACATTGTGCCCTTTAAGTGGGAACACCCCCATTCCCATCTCTCCTTCTTTCTCTCAGGTCCTTCGAACCCCCACCCCCATCTTGGATTAATTTGAATTTTTCTCTTATATGGGTATGTAATAGATTGTGTGCTGGCTTCATATTAGAATTGAGTAACTTGGATTCTTTCATCTCCATTCCTGTAATACTTTACTAAGAAGAATGTATTCCAACTCCATCCAGGTTAATACAAAAGATGGTAAGTCTCCATATTTTTTAATGGCTTAATAGTATTCCATGGTATACATATACCACAGTTTGTTAATCCATTCCTGGGTTGGTGGACATTTAGGTTGTTTCCACATTTTGGCTATTGTAAATTGAGCTGCATAAATAGTCTAGTGTAAATATACTTATGATAAAATGATTTTTTTCTTCTGGGTAGATGCCTAGTAATGGGACTGCAGGATCAAATGGGACGTGCAATTTGGAATCTTTGGAGATTCTCCATACATTACCTAATCCCAGTAAGAAGAGCCCTCATCATAAAGTCTGAAAGCTGCAGACACTAGGTCAGATGTGGAGAGAAGAGACACTTTTACACTGTTGGTGGGACTGCAAACTAATACAACTATTTTAGAAAGAAAGTATAGACATTTTAACAATGTTGATTCTGCTGATACACGAGCATGATATATTTTTCCCACTTGCTTACATCCTCTGCAATTTCCTTCTTTAGTAACTAGTAGTTCTCCCTGGAGAGCTCTTTACCTCTTTGTTAAATACGTTCTGAGGCATTTTATTTTCTTTGTCTCTATTATGAAAGTTACTGAGTCTTGGATTTGATGGTCAGCTTGACTGTGGTTGGTGTATAGGAATGCTATTGATTTGTGCACATTGATTTTGTAACTTGAGACTCTGCTAAGTTCATTTGTCAATTCCTAGAGTCTCTCAGCAGAATCGTTGGGATTTTCTAGGTATAAAGTCGCAATACCAGCAAAGAGTGATAGTTTGACCTCTTCCCGTTTGCATATCCTTGATTTCCTTCTCTTATTTCATTGATCCAGCTGGGACTTCCAGCACCATGTTTAAATACAAGTGGTAACAGTGGGAAACCTTGCCTAATTCTAGATCTAAGCAAGAATGCTTTAATTTTTCCTGCTTGGAATGAGTCTGACTGTGTGTTTGTCATATATGGTTTTGTTATTTTAAAGTATGTTTCACATATGCCTATTTTGTTAGGGGTTCTATGTTTTGTATGGAACCAGAAAAGAGACCGAATAGCTAAAGCAAATTTAAGTAAAAAGGACAAATCAGGAGGTGTCACTTCACTAGACTTCAAACTGTTACAGATCTATAGTAACCTAAACATCATGGTACTGCAAAAAAGCAGAAACAGATACCAATGGATCAGAAACATGCTCATGTGTTAAAACCATGCTCACATTGCCATCTGATCTTTGACAAAGCAGAAAATAATATACGTGGGGGAAAAGAATTCCTATTCAGTAAATGGTGCTGGGAAAATTGGACAGCCAGATGTAGAAGACTGAAACAGGATCTGCACTCCTCACCACTCAGATAAATTAATTCATAATGGATAATAGACTTAAACCTAAGGCATAGAACCATACGAATTATAGAAGAAAATGCTGTAAAAACCCTTATAGACATTGGACCAGACAAATAATTCATGTAGAAGAGCCCAAAGGCAATCATAGCAACAACAAAAATTAACAAATGATATCTGTTAAATTAAAAAGCTTCTACATAGCCAAAGGCAAATAAATAGAGCTAATAGTCAACCTACAGAATGGGAGGAAATATTTGCATGCTATACATCTGATAAAGGGCTGATAACTAGAATCTAAAGGAACTCCAGCAAATCAGTAAGAAAAAAATTAAACAATCCCATAAAAAAGTGGGTGAAAGACATCAATAGAAGCTTTTCAAAGGAAGATAGACTAATGGTCAATGAATACAGAAAAATGCTCAATATCTCTAACTATGAGGGAAATGCAAATAAAAAACACAATGAGATATCCCTCACTCTAGTGAAAATGGCCTGTACTTTGTATCAAAAAATCCCAAGGCAGGGAACAATGGCTCATGCATGTAATCTTAGCACTGTGGCAGACAAGGTAGGCCGTTCCTATAAGGTCAAGAGTTCAAGACCAGCCTGAGCAAGAGTGATACCCCATCTCTACTAGAAAAACAATAGTCAGATGTTGTGGTGAGTGCCTATAGTTCCATGTGTGGGAGGCTGAAGCAGAAGGATAACTTTAACCCAGGAGTTGGAGGTTGCTGTGAGCCGGGCTGATGCCACAGCACTCTATCCTGGGCAACAGTGTGAGACTGTCCCAAAAGAAAAAAATCCCCAAACGACAGATGCTCATGTGGACGTGGAGAGAAAGGAACACTTATACGCTGTTGCTGGGACAACTTCTATGGAAAGACATATGGAGACATCTCAAAGTACTAAAAGTAGACCTATCATTGATCCAGCAATTCCACTAGTGGGTATTTACTCAAAGGAAAAGAAGTCATTTTATCGAAAAGACATATTCACACTAATGTTTACTGAAGCACAAGTCACAATCACAAAGATGTGCAAACAACCCAAGTTCTCACCAATCCATAAGTAGATTGATAAAGTGTGGTGTATGTTTACCATGAAGTGCTCCTCAGTTATTAAAAAAAATGGTGATCTAGTATCCTTTGCAAGAACCTACATGGAACCGGGGACAGTTTTTTTTAAGTGAAGTATCTCAAGAATGGGAAAAGAAACACCCTATGCACTCACTATTAAGTTGGAAGTAATCAGTCAGTATGCATGTGTGCATTTGGTAGTAAAATTAAATGGAAAGCAAGCAGGTGGGGGGGGCGAGAAAGGAGGGGTAAATTCATGTCTAACAGGTACAGAGAATGCTACCTGAGTGATGGGCACACTTGTATCTTTGACTCAAACTATACAAAAGCACTTCATGTAATCAAAACATTTGTACCCTCATAGTAACCTGAAATAAAAAAATTTAAATTTACGGTTTTTTTTTCTTTTTTAATTATGATGCCTAGGCCCAAACAATCACAGATAATGACTTAGCAGCTATGGAATAAAGCCCATGCAATTTTTAAAGCTTCCTGGGATTTCTGATGAGCATTCAGGATTGAAGACTATTGTTGTAGATGTAGCAGCAGGCATGGATGTATGTGTGCATTCTGTCTCTGTATTAGGAGTCTATGATTTGAATATATAAACCAAGTACTATATCAAAGAAGGTGCTTCTGGGCCAGAAAAACAAGGCTTGGTGGAGGAAGGTGATCTCCCATAAGCCTATATCACGAATTTAGATTCTTCTGCCCAGCAGATTATAAAATGGCTATATGCTTAATCTACTCTCACTCCAGGGGTACAAAGAAATAGACCTGTTGGCTGTCGTTGACTTTAAGGATTCTCAATGGCTACAATTCGCAACATCTATCAGAAACAAGAAGTATTTTAAACCTAATTAAAAACATTATCTTCAATCTTTTCACGTAGATAAGATTCAACATTGAATCAACAATAGGAAAGGTTCAAGTAGAAATTTGTCAATAAGGGTAAATCCAAATGCCATCAACTCAAAGGTAACTAAATTATTTACAATGAGGGAAAGAGAAGCTTGTATTTTCTCAAAATACTGAACTCCACAGTTTCCCTGTGATTCCTGTAATGTCTTTCATTTTCTCCTGCATTCCCTACATTTTCCTATTCAGATCATTGTGTTGACTTTCCATATGAAATGTCAGATTACATCACAAATTCACTTACTAACAAAGTTACATGGAAACATTTTAATTTTCCACTGAGAGCCTTTTATGCATTCTCGCCACTACCTTTAGTGTGCTCTCAATTTAGAGCTTCGCCAAATGAGTTTTCACTTTGAAACAGACATGATCATTTTTAGGAAGAGGAGAGGGTGTTTCAGAACCTCGCTGACTCCATGGTTGGACTTGAAAGTGCACTTCAGTGACACTCCTGGGAGCGTACTTTATGCACCCCTCTTAACCAATCAATGGAACTTTAGAGCCTTGCTGCCTCTTGATTTAGGGGAGCATCACACGGAGAAACAGATGCATTTTCCACTTCAAAATAAAGCCCTGAGGATCTGAAACTTTACAAGATATTCATTCATTCAGGTTAATTTGTTGCTGGAGTTTAGACAGTTAACCTCTTTGTAGTCATTTACACCATAGTGTGAGCTAGTTCATCAAACGCTAAATGCTGGGACCTCCAGGTGTTATTTTCATCTGGACCAGGGAGAATAAGATGGATAGAATCATTTCCAGGATGTAGCAAATTGATGTGATAACCACTGGTCCCTCAAGGAAAAGGCACATATTCTGCCAGAACAGTTAAAGATGTCTGAGGGGTAAAGTAGGGCAGCCTGGGACCAACTACTCAGAGATGATCTGAGCTGCAAATACACACACTTGGTCTCTGCTTTCTCTGTCCCACTCAGCCACCAACTGGAAAAAGGAAAGTGGTAAGCTCCTGGTCACCACACACCTCCCCCTCCATTCCTGGGATTTTCTGGGTGAGTTTTGAAGGTCCTGTTTCTCCTGTGCTTGACATACCCTTCAAAAACATTTCGACTGTACCGTAATTGTAAAGTAGAGAGTGCAAGATGTAGAGATATTCTTCAGGCTGCCTTGTGCCCTGAGACAATCCTAGGCAGAATGATGGGCTTGGAGTGTGAGCCCTTCCCAGGTCTGTTGGGAGGAGGGCACCCTGAAGGGATCAAGCAGCTTCCTTCTACCTAACATCCTTGTGACCCATCTCTGTTGATATAGCCAGAAAGATATTTTAAAAGTATAAATTTCCCTTTCCAAAGCCTTTCAAAAATTGTCTCATCACCCCAAGAGGGTTCTCTAATTGTGGGACACTTGCCGCTGGTAGCTCTGATACTTCCTTTGAAGACTCCTCGCGACAGTGTTACCCGGCATCAGACGCTGCAGCAGCATCCTCGCGGATGCCTCTCATCCTCCTAAGTGAAAAGTTAACTGGAGGTATCCTTTATAGCTGCCACATCTCTCAAAAACCTGGTGATTTCCCTTTTTAGCCAAGAGATTGTAGGCTTAGGCTCAGCGCTTTCAGCAAGCAAAAGGACTTAGCAAGAGTTTAATAATACGGTTTGTTTTCACTTGGTTTCATTATCTTATGTGTATGGGAAATAATATGGTTATTATTTATTATAATAATAGAGTTTCTTATAAAGAACATTTGGATTAGATTAAACAAGCAATACATTTGATAAATTAAATACGCAATACTTAATATTCAATGAAACTCAGGATACCGATTGACTAAAGTTTAGAAAACCCTAACCCCAGGGGTCATAGGCCATGCGACTTAACACGACATTCAAGGCCTTCAGCATCTGTTGGACTTCCCTCTCTGGTCACATGGATGGCCACCTTGCCCTCTCTCGCAGCACCCTGTTGCTGTGCCAGATGCTTAGAGTCCAGCCCTCGTCCTCACCAGGTTGTAGCTTCTAGATCTGGGTGTTCCGGCTCAGTTTTTTTTTTTCTTCTAAGAAGTTCTCCTGATAGACCTCCTCCCCATGCTCATTGCCTGGTACAGCTGACCTTTCTCGGCTCATTTTTTTTTCCTAATCTGCTTTATGTCAGACCCGTCCTTCACCTCCTTCTCTGCTCCTGTGGAGCTGTCAGTCTAGTGGGGCTAGGAACCATGATTAAAATGTAGTGTGACCACTATGCTAACAGTAGCTAACATTTATTAAGTGCTTATTACTTGCCATTCTCCTTTTGTGTAACATCTAAGTACTCTTTGTAACAGTAGTACCAGGAAGGAGATACTATTAAAATCACAGATTTGAGAACACCAAGACACGGAGATTAAGTAATGTTCTCAAAGTCACAGAGCTACAAATGGATAGTAACTAACCAGGCCAAAGAAGGGAAGCAGGGGAGAGAAGACTCCTTTTTGGACTGGTACTACTAGTTGAAAGCACGCTTAAATATAAATCCACCTGGATGTGCCCATCTCAACCATTTACCAAAAGCAAAGGAATGTGAAGATATCAGAGACTGTGCTTGAAGCAGGAGCCAGCAGTGCGCCAAACCTTTCTCTCTTCTGTCTACCAGGCAGAGATGTCACAGTCTCTAAATGCACACGGCTCTTACACCCGGCAGGAAGCAACTACTGTCCTCGTGGGGGCTTTAGCAGCACGGGACATAGAATAGCAGCTATGAGCATTGTTGCTGGACAGCTCAGGGGACATGAGAGTAGAAGCAGATGACGTTTTTCTCACATTCTAAAATGACTTCATTGTCTCTCGTGCACACTAATTGTCTCTCGTGTTCACTACCATAGGACAGCAGTCTGTTTTTATTTGCATTATCTCATTTCTGCTCACATCTACCCTGAGTGTTCTTTCATAGCCCCATATTACAGTGAGAAAACCTGAAACTCAGAAGGACTACATGTTTTGTCCAAGATCACGTAATTGCTGAACTCTAACACTTGAGGCTTGGATCTGAATTGTTGGTTTCAAAACCAATGCTTTTTCTATAACACCATTCTCTGTTCCCATAAGAAAGAGGTCATCAGAGGTTTTTTTTGTTTATTTTGGATTCACATTTTTTCTAAAAATGATAAGCTACCCAGCTGAGGATTATTTCTAGTCTAAAACGGTGTGGGGAGAGAATAGGATCATTAGCAATGAATCCTAGATTTGGCACCTTCATCAGTCCAGCAGATGTTGGCTCTTTGCACAATGGTTGGGCCCAGACTGGCCTTGCTGTGGACATCATTTGCATTGCCACAAGGAGCCAGAAGAAATTCCTTCCTGCCCAGCCAGGCACACTCTGTGAGGTATAATCCATCAGTCTGGGGTCCGGGGTTCAGCTCCTTCTTGGTTCCTCTTCTGCTGTTCTTTTCCCATCATTAAGTTGAACCTGGTCAGCTGGGGCAACACCAGTTCCTGGAGCCCCAGCAGCCGGGTTCTGTGCCACTGCTTTCAGATGGTGGTGGAAAAACTGAGCACCAGCCATAGACACCAGGCGGCAAGGATGTTAGGTGACCTGCTTGTGGTGTGCTGGAGAACACAGAGCCACTCCGTCAGCTCCCACCCTTCCTCCTTAAAGATGGCTTGCACTTCCTTTTGGTTGGGGGAACAGACAATCCTCCTTAAACTTGGCCACATTCAGCTCTACCTCCTAGCACAGCTCCATGCTGTCACCTCACCGAACTCCCCCACATTTTCCTGAGATGTTCATGACTCTCATGCCCTTATGCCCATTATCATTGCTTGGTCACTCTGGAATGACCAGTCTTCCCTTTTTGATGTCTAAAAACTCTGCGCATCTTTAATACTCAACTCAAATGCCACCTCTCTGGGGAAATTGTCTCTGGGTCCTCCCTGCAAATGCTATAACTCCTTAGGTCTGATGCCCTGAATCAAAAAAATTATGAAGACTTGTTTTAGGGTCATCTTGATTTAGACTCAAAACAAATTCCTCCAATCACTAATAATAATACAATGAAACTTACCAACTGCTCTATCTCTTCACTCATCTTAAAAAGGGAATAATGAGAGGTTCCTCAGGAGAATGCAAGTTACGGATTAATAACATGTATCTGGCATGGTGCCACAACATGGACAAAACACAGTAACAATCAGTTTTAAATCTTCTGCTACGAATAAGATTCCATCACTCCATACTTTGTCCGGCAGTTACTTGGATATATGTCATACACTAATTGCTGCCTCAGTTTCCTCAGTGGGTTCGGTCTCTGGGCCTCCCAAGGAGTGAGTGGGGAAGGGGAAAAATATTGAGGATCTGGAGATTGAGGCTGGTGTGTGTTCTTACTTGCCGTTCTGTGCCCAATAGAAGAGTGTTGTACACTTGTCCATACCCTCCTCCTCTTCCAGACACCAGTCCTTTAAGCCGGGACATCTGTGAGTTTATCAGTATAACAACTTCCTCCTCAAGGCCCCTGATACTGTGAAGAATCTGAGAGTTCTTGTCTCTGCTTCCTGCCAAAAAGGTTGCCACTCATGCTTTTCACAATTTCTCACCTGATCTCTTAGAACATGCCCCAGTGCCTTAGGCTTTCCCTTTCCTGGGCCCTAATTTTAATTCCCCAATTTCAGGAACATACCTGAAATGCACTGTCTAGGAGACACCCCAGCGGGAAGTGCTGCAGCGTGTCTTCCGGATAGAAATGACTAATACTTACTCAGTGCCACAGTGGCCCCAGAGGGTGATCCCTATTAATTATTCCCATTTTACAAATGAGGAAACTGAGGCAGAGAGGCTGACATAGTCAAGGATGCACAGCTAATAAATGGCCAAGCTGGGGCTCAAATCAGAGCCTATGATTTTAACTTCTATGCTGTACCCCATTACTAGATGGCTGGAAAGCCACTTACATAGATGAATCTAAAAACAGATTTCAACTCTCTCCTTGAGGCTCAGCTGTGCCACCACTTCCCCTTAGAAACTTCCCCTAGCACCTGCCTCATCCTATTTCCCCAAACTGATTTATGTGCCACTTATTTCCTTTTTCCTCTCATCATTCTGGATCCATCTCAATCCTGATTCCCCATAGACACCCCCAACGACGCGGAGGGCTCTGGAGGACAGACAACATTTCTAGTCTTCTCTGCCATCCCAGTGTCTAGCACAATGTCTGACAAAGCAATGAATGGTATGAATAGGTTGGAGAATTAATGAACAAATGGTTGAGATTATATTTGTTCATTAAATACATGGGATTCAGCCTATACTATTTCATTTTTTGGAAAGCAGGGGCCTAGGCTGGAAATATTTTTATATCTCCCCATATTTTTATGCTTAGTAGCTGTCTCATGATAAAGGCTCTCTAAATGCTAGTTGAAAGAATAAATGAATAAACAACCCTTTTCTGGAACTCCTGGTGAAATTTGTCCCTGCCCTCTTCTCTGTTCCGAGTCTCTCTGTCTAATGCTTTAGCCCCCACAGGCTTCAACTCTGTAGCTTATTCATGTTTAAAAATGAAGATGACACTCTACTCTCTTAGAAATATCTGAGACTCCAGCTGCTATTTTTAAAAGGGACAAATGCAATTGTGGTTACAGATCTATGCGAGGAACAGCAGGAGTTTATCATTTGTTGGTGCTGTGGAATAATTCCAACATTGATGGTTCATTTCTCCCTTTTTCTCCCCATCGGGTTTTCTCGGTTCCTGGGCTGGATAATGTCCTGCCATGTTATGAGAAAAATAGTACTAAATATGGTGGTCGTCTGCAGGAGTCTAGTAGTAGTTTTTCATTCTCTCTGTTTTATCATCAAAAATAGCAGAGGTGGGGGTGGGGACCCAGCCCACGTTATTCGAGGCACCATTAAGTATGCAAAAATAATTATTTTCTGTAACCTTCTCTCATTTTTCCTGGTCTCTGTATTAAGAAGAAAATGACTAGACAAGTCTTCCTCTACATTGTACATGCCATTATGCAGCTGGTGGGGAGACCTCAAGCCTGGGGCTCTGTTGGGTCCCTTTACAGCAGTAACATCAAACTGTGGCAGGTAATTGCAGCCAACCTCCCAGGCAGCCCACAGTAATCTCTGCCTCCCGGTAATCACACCTTGAACAGTTCCTGCCCATATTGTGCTGGGGTGGGTCTCTGTAACCAATAACTTATGAAAGAAGTGATTACATGTCACTTCCAAGATTAGATTGTATCCCTCCTGTGACTTCTGTGTTCGTCTCTCTTAGATCACTCACAGCGGTGGAGCCAGCTGTTTTACTGCCAGTGGCCCTATGGCCGAGCCTCCATGGTGAGCAAATGAAGCTTTCTGCCATCCATGGGAATGAGCTTGGATCTTCTAACTCACCCTGGGGTATATCTTGACGGTAACTTCAAAAGAGGCCCTCAACCAGAATCTTGCATCTAAGACACTTTCAGATTCCTGATCGTCCAAAGTCCAGTGAGATCATCAATGTTTATTGTTACAAGCTGCTAGGGTTTGGGGCAACTTGTCATGCAGCAACAGTTAACTAATAGAGCTTTGTGTTTCATGCAGGGAGTTGAAATAGAGCAGACTGGGGTTGGCACTGCCACTTTGGAGCTGTGTAACCTCTGTGAATTCCTCACCTCTCTGAGCTCCAGGTTTTCTGCAGGAGCTGAGATACAACAGAATGGGGTTGGCACTGCTACTTTGAAGCTGTGTAACCACTGTGGGTTCCTTACCTCTCTAAACTCCAGGTTTCCTGCAGGGAGCTGAGATAGAGCAGACTGGGGTTGGCACTGCCACTTTGGAGCTGTGTAACCTCTGTGGGTTCCTTACCTCTCTAAGCTCCAGGTTTCCTGCAGGGAGCTGAGATACAGCAGACTGGGGTTGGCACTGCCACTTTGGAGCTGTGTAACCTCTGTGGGTTCCTTACCTCTCTGAGCTCCAGGTTTCCCTTCTTCTCACCAATACCTGTCTCACAGAGATATGATAAGGGGTGGTGGGAGATGAAGGTAAACACACTTAAGCACTAGGATTGACACATAGTTTACTGCTCATTAATTCAAAATTAATTTAAAGAAACACCCAATTAAGTCTAAAGATTTAGAAATTCTCATTTATCTGTATTTGGTGTACAGTTAGCTCTAATTGAAGCAGTGGAGAAAACATATTTACTAGTAAAAATTTAATGAGCAGAAAGATGAGATGGGCAAAAAAAAAAATAGGTAAACATGATAGATCTAGAGAGAAGGAAGCCTGTGGCCTGCCTCATTTGTATATTCATATAAACTCCCACAGAGAGATTTTTAGCTTGCCAGCAGGACCTAGAAATTGTTTGCATTATGGCCCAAACCCTGGTGAGATGACCTGATTGTATAGATGTGAATAACATCTTCTTCTCTCCCTTAAGAATGGCTTAACCTCAGGAAAATCCCCATTAGAAATGAAAACACAGTATCCTGTGGCACAGATAGAAACAGTGTAACACAGAGAATTACACCCTCCTGTCTGAGGTCCAGGACAGACACACATGGGATTAGAACCCTCACATTGTCCTCTGCCTCTGAGTCTCTTACCTCAACTCTGAGCTGCAAGCATCAAGCATACAACCCAGAGCAGCTGAGACACACTTGCTTCCTTATGCTGCCATTGCTAGAAGGAGCATGATATGAAGCCAAGTGTAACAACTTACGCCTAACACTGGTTAAGTAAAATTCAGGCCAAATGTTTTGCTTGGGGATTCTGCTCAATGTTCTGATTCTTGCTCTCTACGTGTAAAATGCAGCTTCTGCAGAGCTGTAACAGTGACTAGCACTCCGAATCTAATCCCTCCTCAGGTGGTCTAGATGCAGTCTGAGGCCTCCTTCAGGCTCCTATCATCGTACTGGGGTCACTACTGACCTGTGAACGCTTCCATGCTATTGGAGGTACTGTTGACCTTGGTGCTACATTGCTGAAGACGTTGATGAATGTGTCAAAGTTGAGCTCTACAGCACCAGGGGTGCTGCTGACTTTCTCATGGTCAGAAGCAGCTTGCTGAAAAGCAAAGCTTCTCTGTGCAGACAGGAATGGGGAGGACTTGCCAGCTTTTCATTCACCTTGTGCATGAAGGTTCCTCCCGATTACAGCCCACATTGGAACTCAGGAGTCTGTAATGGTTGTTGGCTTTGCAAAATGATTCTCTCCGGTTGCCAGCTGCAAACTTTTTGAGCTATTTTCTCAGGTTTCTCAGACTAGAGCTCCAGATATTAGAATTTGCTAGATCACAAGTAGTTTATACCAACATGCTCAGAATCAGGACTGGCTAGTATCACTTTTCTCTTTGCTGGGCTGGGGCACACTCTGCTTGTTTCAAAAGGCTGCAGCCATGGAGTGCTGGAAAGGTGACAATGCCAGGCTAGTCACCAGAGCCATGCTTATTTAGGTGTGTCACAAAATGTGGGTCATTCCTTCATGATCAATACTCTTCCGTCCTCAAATCTTTCCCCCCCAGATTTCTTGAGGTATGATTGAAAAATGAACATAGTGCATATTTGAGAGGTTTTGATATGTGAATATATGGTCAAATGATTTCCCCAATCAAGATAACCTATCCATTACCTCACATGCTTACCTTTTTTGGTGAGAACACTTAAGACTTTTCTTTTTTTCAGTAAATTTCGAGTATATAATACATTATGATTAATCATAGTCCCCATGTCGTACGTTAGGTCTCCAGAACACACTTATCTTATAACTGAAATTTGTACCCTTTGACACACAACCTCCAACTTCCTCCATCCCTTGATGGCCCTGTTCTACTCTTTCTTAGTTCAACTTTTTTAGACGGTACACGTAAGTGAGAGTACATGACATTTGTTTTTCTGATCTAGCTTAATTCACTTAGCATATGTCTTTCAGGTTTAGCCACGTTGTCACAAATAGCAGGATTTCTTTTTTAAGTCTGAATAATGCTTCATGTACACACCCCCCCACACATACACTTTTTTAATTCTTGCATCTGTTGACAGACACATCAGTTATTTCCATATTTTGATAACTGTGAATAATGCTGCAATGAACACAGGGTACAGGTATTCTTTTCGACATACTGATTTCATTTTCTTCAGACAATATATTCAGGGGAGGGATGGCTGGATCACATGATATCGTATTTTTATTTTTCAGACTATTTTCTGTAACGACTGTACCCATTTATATTCCCACTGATGATCTACAAAATTTCCCTTCTGTCCACATCTTCACCAGCACTTGTTATTTTTCGGCTGTTAGATAATAGCCATCCTGGGCGTTGCCTGTGGCTCAAAGGAGTAGGGCCCCCTATACCGGAGGTGGTAGATTCAAACCTAGCCCCAACCAAAAACTGCTAACAAACAAACAAAAAAATAATAGCCATCCTACTAGGTATGAGGTGCTATCTCATCATGATTTTGATTCACATTTCTCTGATGATTAGAGATGGTTGAGCATCTTTTCATACACTTGTTGTTCTTTGTGTGTCTTCTTTAGAAAACTATCTTTTAGGCTCTTTGTTACTTTTTTAACTGGGTTATTTTATTTCATTTTATTTTTTGTTGGTGAGTTGCTTATGTATTTTGAGTGTCAGCCCCCTGTTGGAGTTACAGCTTGCAATATTTCCTCCCATTCCATACGTGGCCTTTCCATTTCGTTGATTGTTTCCTTTGCTGTGCAAAAACGTTTTTGGTTTGATAGAGTGACACTTGTTTATTTTTGCTTTTGCTGCTTGTGCCTCTGGCATCACACACAAAAATTCATTGCCAAAATTAATATCCAGGAGCCTTTCCCTCATGCTGGCTTTTAGGACTTGTACAATTTACATACATTACCTCATTTAATTCTCCTGACCTCATCCTGGTCACTGTCCATCTCTGAGACCTCTGGGAAGTCAATTAACTTTGTCTTATGTTTAAGTCTTTGATTCATATTGAAGTTGATCCCCTCTTTGAGTCCTTACCTAAATGTTACCTACCTAGCAAGGCCTTCCCTGGATACTTTGTCTGAAAGGGCAGCTCTTCCCTGGTGCTGCCACTGACCTTCCTTGTTTCATTCTTCCCCTTAGGACTTAACACCTTCAAACAAACTACATCATTTACTTATTTTATTTACACTAGAATGTGTAGGAATAAATTCCACATGTTTATCTGTCCTATGTTCTCAGCACCTCAGTGTCTTGCAACTCAAATATACTCAATAATATTTATTACACAAATCAATATTTGCAAAATTGGGAGAAGGGACACACCCCAAGCTTTGCAATGTTTTAATGTTATTAGCATACTAATATTCACAAGATGTTTCCTATGCCTTGGCCTATTTTGATTCTCATCTCAGGTTAGCATAACCAGGAGTTATGTGAAAAACTCATTTTGTCCTCATTTTGTGAAAAATCAGGCTCAGAGTGGTGACATATTTTAAATGCACAGAGCTAAGAAGGGATAGCTCTGGTGTGAACCAGGGATCCCCCTGCAATGAGCTGAGCTATTACTTTTGAGAGCTTTCTGCTTAGGAATGTGGCCAGTGACTTAGAGATGCTCCAGAGAACTCTGAAAACCACCTGCATTGATGTTTTCTTCCCCAAACTTATTCTCCTCCCCACCACTCTTTTTTGAAGAACAATAAATTCATCAAGTACTATCTTTTCTACTAGGATCAAAGATCAGAAACACATAGGAAGCAAGGTCTTTCTTGTTTTCCTTGTTAAGCAATTACACATATTGGAAAAAAATCCAGCTGGAAGCATCAGGTAGCTTCAGGCCACCTGGTGACCTGGGGAATCTCTCTTATGGCATCCTGGCAGGATTTGTTTCTTTCTCAGCACAGGACTGGGGAGTATAGTGATCTAGTTGATTTCCATGCGGGGCTCCAGGAGACATGTCCAGGCCTGTTCCTCCAGAGAATCAAGTGAGAGTCTTAATCCCATAGGAAGACGTTTGGTAATTAGAGTAGGGACTACAGAACAGGTACAGATTCCGATCTCTTCCTTGCCACTTTCCATCTGTGGGACCTCTGGCAAGTTAATTAACTTTTCAGACTCTTGAGTCCCTATCTGAATAATAGAGTCAATTCTGGGTTCCTGCCTGACCTAGAATCTTGGCTCCTCTGCTACTGAGTTGTGCAACCTCAGGCCAGTCTGTTAATGTTCTCTGCCTTGCTTTTCTCATCTGTAAATGGGCATACATTTAGTACCTTGATTACTATGATGATGTGAGAATTAAATTAGTTAATATGTGTAAAGCACTTCTAAGAGTAACCATTTTCATTATTATATTACCTGACTCACTTGTTTATTATTAACATAAGATGATATATACATGTCACCTTATGTCAGCCTGTCCTAGAAGCAGAACCTTTGGCAAAGATTTAAAAGCAAGTCCTTGTCTGGGAGGGGGTCTCAGGGGAAACTTCAAGGGGTTCAGGAAGTAAAAGAAAAGGGAGAAAGCAGCTCCCAAGGTGACTTAGTGGTCAGAACACCGCTATGGGCACTAGAGGTTCAATCCTGTAGGAGACCTCCGGAAAACGGGGAAAACACGCCCCAACCTTCCCCTCCCAGGAGGTGAGAGACTTACATATTCATCCACAGGCTGCCACCATCATTGGTTAAGAATTGTTTCAACAGTCCTCAGTCTGCCTCCACTCTGAGTTGTCTGCTGTGCAGGCAGAATATGCTTTTGAGGCCAGGCCTCAGGCAGAGGGTGAGAGGAATTTGTGGTGAGCAGTGTCCACCTGCAGAGGTGAGGGAGAGGGGCGACCACAGTCCTGCTATAGGCAAATGTCAAGCAGAGAACCTGGCTCGTCATGGGTTTTCACCAAATGTCTGAAACTTTACATTTACACTTTCTTAAAAGTTCTTGTGGCCAGATTGTGTGCTTTAAGCCTAGTTTGCATATAGCAGGTGATTCCCCCAGAAAGAGTGAGAAGAGATTGGAGGGAATGTGTTTTTGTTGTTGTTCATTTGTTTGTTTGTTTTGAGACAGAGTCTCACTTTGTTGCCCTTAGTAGAATGCTGTGGTGCCATATCTCACAGCAACCTGAAACTCTTGGGCTCAAACCATCCTCTTGCTTCAGCCCCACCCCCACACCCCCAGTAGCTGAACTATAGCCACAATGCCGAGCTATTTTTAGACACCGGGTCTCATTCTTCCTCAGGCTGCTCTTGAACTCTTGAGTTCAAACAATCCACCCACCTCAGCCTCCCAGAGTGCTGGGATTACATGCATGAGCCAGCGGTACCTGGCCTGGGAAAGTGGTTTATTTGGGACAGGACCCCAGGAGGCAGCAATGAGGGAGGGGGGAAGTAAGGCAGGACAGAACAGACATCCAGGGAATGAGGCGCTGTCTATCGATCAGGCTACCGCGTGGGCTCAGTCTTTGGCAGCACATCTCAGAATCACCTCTGCTAAGGGGCCAGGATGTCATAGAGATATTTGTCTACCAAGTCCCATCAGTCATTGGATGATGTCTGCCTCAGAGCATTACCTCTCCAGTGAGAGTGAGAAGTGTGGCTAATCTCACTCTTGACAATGCATTTCAATAGTTGGTTAACTCAGATTAGGAATTGTTAAATCCCTGGTTTGCACAGATTAGGAATTATAGGTCAATGAATTTTGCCAGCTCTTAAGCACATAGCCTCTGCTGTATCAGAACATAGTTTAATCAACTTCTGAGAAAGGACAGGGATAGTGCACTTGTCCTGTTGCCACCCCACCTTCAGTCTCCCCTTCCCTATGAAGGCAACACTGCACTAGGCCTGTCCCTTCCTGATCTGCCAAACAAGACATGTTTGCCTGACCCTGCCTGACTCTACACTGACACGTCTGTGATCAACACGGAGCCTCCACCAGGCTCTCAGGATAAACATCCTGTTCATCTCAGTATAAACAAGCACTCCTGTGTGCTGTTTGCAGCCCACACCCCTGTGGCAAGCATATTCTAGAGACCTGAGATTCTAGTTGCTAATGTCAAATGCATTTTTAGAAATGCCTTACACTTGAGTCACATTGGATGAAACCCAGGGCTTACACTTCGGGTGGGCTCAGCCCATCCATGTTGGGTTCTGTTAACTTTGTAATAACATAAAACACACAGAAGCAAGTAGCAGAGACAGCTCAGAGGGCTCCAGGCTGCTCTGTAGCCTGGGGTACACTCACCAGGATAGTCTGAGTTGCCCACAGTCAGTCCAGTGCCATCACCCTCTGGCAACTTTTTATCACAGAATGGTCCTGGTGCAACTGGTTTCAAAAGAGCTAGGCATATGCATGCATCTTCTTTGTACATACTCTTCCTCCTAAAGACTATGAGAAATATTTTTTAAATGAATTGCTACTGCTGGCTGCTCCTTTTCTACCCCTGCATCTTGTGCTTAAGCCACTGCAGTTTTCAGGCTATCACAGAGGCATCAGCACATTCACGTCACCGAGTTTTGGCCCTTGCTGTTCTTCCAACAGCAGTGCCTTATTCCCAAGCAATACTCCACTTCCTGTTAGACTCAGCTCAAATGACTTTCTTATCTTTGACAACCGCCCCTATCACTTCTGATAGAATCAATTGCTCTTTCATTCATGGTTTCGCTGTAGTCAGTACAATATGATAGCACTTCAATTATTACATCTGCTTCTTCTAAGATGACCATGGATTACCTGGCCACAGGAACTCTCTACTCATCACATCTTGATATGCCACAGAACACAGCACATTCTAGACACGCAATAAAGATGTGTTAAATTAGACACACTTCCATACAACTGAATTAAAAATATAGGAATTACCTTAAAAATAACCAAACAGGCACACAAGAAAGTTATGGGGCACTTCAAACCTACAAGAGCCATAGCAGGAGCCATGGGACACGGGTCATACTTGTACACAAAGTTCTCAAAAGGGCCAGATATCAATTTGAAAGGATAAATTTAAACAGATGGATAAATACCCAGTAATACTTTGCAGTATATAACTTGTGCCAAAAACAACATAAATGATTGGGCGGTGCCTGTGGCTCAAAGGAACAGGGTGCTGGCCCCATATGCCGAAGGTGGCAGGTTCAAACCCAGCCCCAGTCAAAAAATAGAAAAAAAAACCAACATTAAATCATTAAAAAGAAATTCCCAGGATGCAGAGGAGAGAAAATGAGAGAGTGTTTCCAGGTGATGTGACCAAGCGTAACAATCCACACAAGTGTGACCTGAGCTGAGCAGTGATGAACAGGCGGGATTTAAAAGAAGACCAAAAAGCACTTTATAACCAAGATATTTGCATCAGAATGTTTATCACAGCCCAATTCATAATTGCTAAGTCATGGAAGATGCCCAAGTACCCTTCAACACATGAATGGATCAATAACTGTGGTATATGTACACCATGGAATATTATGCAGCTTAAAGAAAAATGGAGACTTAACCTCCTTCATGTTTACATGGATGGAGCTGGAACATATTCTTCTTAGCAAAGTATCTCAAGAATGGAAGAAAAAGTATCCAATGTACTCAGCCCTACTATGAAACCAATTTGTAGCTTTCATATGAAAGCTATAACCCAACGATCGCCCCAGACGCGGGGGAAAGGAGAGCGCGGGGGAGGGGAGGAGGAGGATGGGTGGAGGAAGGGTATTTGGTGGGAACACAAGTATGGTACATTTTGTAAGGGTACATGTTAAATTTACTAAGTGCAGAGTATAAATGTCTTAACACAATAGCTAAGAAAATGCGGTGAAGGCTATGTTAACCAGTTTGATGAAAATACTTCAAATGGTATATAAAACCAGCACAGTGTACCCCATAATTGCATTAACGTACACAGCTATGATTTAATAAAAGAAAATGAACTGAGAAAGAAGGGAAAACATACACTCACAAAACTCCCACTGTCACGGAGCAAAGCCTATATTTCTGAACCTGTCATTCGGGGCCTTTCCTACCCACCCGTACAGCCTGTACCTACCTATCGTCATGCACCACTGAACCAGAACTTGTCAGCACTCACTACACACAGGCATTATTTTGTGTATTGTAGATAATACAGTGAACCAGACTGACAGGGAGCTTATATCCTCATGGCTTAGACAGGTGATAAATAAATATGTAACCCAAGGTCATGTTGTAGAGACTGATTAAGGTAGTCTATTTTGAGTAGGGTTGTCGAAAAAGTTTTCTCAGGGAAAAAGACATTTGTGCTAAGACTCAAATAATGAGAAGAAGATAGTCATCCAAAGAAAAGGGGATGGACTCCAGGCAGAGGATCAGGAAGCACCAGATCCTGGAGGTGGTAACAATCTGGTTCTTATCGAAGGACACAAGAAGACCACTCTGAGATAAGCACCACAGCTCTACAGGGGTATTACAGCAGAGCCAAGATGGTGCAAGACTCTGCAGGCCAGGGCCAGAGGCTGTGATTTTATTCTAAAAGAAAGGGGAAGCAACTGAGAGTTTTAAATGGGTAACATGATATGATATCCACTTTGGCTAATGTGTGGGAAAGTTTGTGAGCCAGAGGAAAGGGAAAAAGCAGAAGGAAAGGCCCACAGGAAGCCTTTGCAGTGTTCCATGTGAGCAAGAGTCATGCGCTAGGTTAGGGCCATAATGGGGGAGATGAGGATGTGTGGGAACTCAGACTTCATTGTAACATAGAAAGGACAGGACTGCTGACTCCAGTCGTCTGTGTGTCATCCAGCCATTCTCATCCTGCGCGCCACACTCCAGCCACAACAGACAAAGCTGTCATTTTCTGAATTTCACCCCTTCTGGCCCCATCCAAAGTTCATGATGGTTCTAAAATAGAAGTTATCCCTCATAACTGTCTCTCAAGGCCATTCGCATCCTCAGAACCAGTTGTATCTTCTCTCCCCAGAGGCCTCCCAATTCCTCATTAGACTTTATCTCCTTCTTTTTACTCCCTTTGCACTTTGTTTACAGCTGTCATCACAATCTGCTTTGAAATGGAGAGGTTAAAACACAATTTTTATCAGTATTGGTGGTTAGATTGAACTAGGTATCTCCCTTGATACCGCTCTGGATGCAGTAAGCACTCAGTAAGTGTCACTTTGAGTTGAAGTAAATGAAATAAACAGTAAACAGCCCAGTTTTTTGTTTCAGAGCAGCTGTCCTGGAACGACCATACACTGATGGGGACACTGATGATGGGGACAAGATAACTGCCGTTCACTGAATGCATGTGCTGGACACTGCCCTAAGCTGTTTATGCGTTTAATTCTCACAACCAATCTGTGACGCGAAGTTTACTATCATTTCCTTTTTCTGGATGAGGAAGCTGAGGGATAGAGAGGTTAAGTAAGTTACCTAAAATCATACAGCACGGGGGTGGGTGAGACTTAAACACAGTGCCATCACTCCTACCAAGCTTATTCCACAAGTAGAGAAAAATCACTATGGTGGATGTATAGAAATTGGGTGTAAGATAGGAATGGGGACAGAATTCTAAGTAGGAGACACTTGTGAGAGCCTAGTCCCTCCCCTCCCAAAAAAAAAGTCAGCTTGAAGAGGACAGCTCCTCCACTGGAGGGTGAAGAGGGGGTACATTTGAGACACAGTTATGAATGCCGTGGAACCAAGTGTAGTTGATTACTAATTGTATGTACTTGAGGGACAGAGAAGTAATTGGAGACATTATGAAGGTTTTGGTTTGAGGCAGTTGGGTAGTTGTTGATGGCAGCAACAGCTTTTGTGGAGAAAGCAAGATTTTGCAGAGAATAATAGTCAGACATACTATGGTTTGAGGTGCTGATACTGAGCTGCCTGGGAGGCATTAGTTCTGCTATGGTACTTTTTGTGAAACCTTAAATTTGCCCCAGTGATATTAATATATTAGGAAATAATTTAAGCACCATAAGACTTTTACATTTGCTTACGTGTAATTTCATCCATAAGAAACACCAGGTGAATGCAGAAACCTGTACCTACCTGAATCAAGCACACAGGAATACTAAAACTCACACACACACATTAAAATGTGTACCAGCTACCTCAGTTCCCAGAATATGTCATGAACCACACCCATCCACATCTTATGTCAAAACCTTCTGGCTGACTCCACACAATCCTCTTTCTGCCACTTTACAATAACTCACAAAGCACAATCATTCCATTCCATATCACATTTCTACAAGCAAACTTTGTCGTCCTTAAAGTGCAATATTTATTGTAGTATTCATGTATTTGTTAACAATTTTAACATGTGTAAAATTGCAATCTTGCTTTTATAAGTAAAGTCTTATTCTATATGTCAATGTCTTAATTCCATTTTGTTCTATCTTAAGATAGAACAAAACATCACAAATCAGGTGGCTTATAAACAACAGAAATTTGTTTCTCGTATTTCTGAGATTGGTTAGTTCAAGATCAAGGTACGTTCAGATTCTGAGTTCAGTGAGCCCACTTCTTCATAAATAGCCTCACGTGGTGGGAAAGGGCAAGGATCTCTCTGGGGTGTCTTTTACAGAGCACTAATCTGGTTCATGAGGGCTCTAACTTTGTGATCTAATCACGTCTTAAAGGTTTTACTACCTGCTACCTTCACCTCATACCGTAGGATTTCAAGATGGGAATTTTGGGAGAAACATAATCATGTACTCCATTGCAATTACTGCTGGACTGTGTTGTTCCTCCAACTCTATTTTCCCCATGAGTCCTGTTGTTTTTATTGCATGATTTGCATAACATTGGAATGTATGTGTCACATCACAGCAGAACTGAGTGTGGGTCACTAATAATGGAAATATGGATCTCAGAAAAGAGATAAAATATAGATTTTGCAATCACCAGCAGGTCAATAGTTTTCAAGGCCATAGAAATGGACAAGAGCTCTCTGAGAAAAACTGTAGAAAATGAAAAGGACTAAGGACCCTGGGAAGCGCCAGCATTTACATAAACAGAGAGCCAGTAAAAGAAAGTTAAAATGAAGTGCTGTGAGAGGAACAGGAGCCTGAAAAAACAATGCTGTGGAAACTGTAAGGGAGGAAATTTCTGGAAGGAATGGATGGTTATAGAAAGAAAATCACATGAAATATGGTGGACCAGGGGAGTGGGAGTTAAGAAACAGCCGCTGGTTACTCAGTCATTGGTCCTTCTCATTAGCCACAATGGGATGAAGAGACCCTGCAACTAACTACCAAGGGCACACAGGTGTCAGGGCCATTTAACTGTCAGAGACACAGGGTGATGAAAAACGTCTATTCGAATCACAGGGCAAGCAGGACTAGAGGGAAGAGGTGGAACAGTACAGTAAAGGGCACCAGTATGACGTCCAGGAGCTTGGTTCCACTCCTGGATCTGCTTCTAAATATTATCATTGCACAGTTCCAAACACTTTCTGCAGGCACCATTCTCCAGAAATACTTCCTTTAATTATGATTCATCTTCATTAAGTGTGTAATTTGTAAATCTAACTGGAACATTTATTGTATTTTTGCATTTTTATGGAGAGTTGTTTATTTGGCATAAATTATGGGGTAACCACTTCTGGGGAAGCCAGGCCTTCTGGATCATAAGGCCAAAAATGAATCATCACCTACTTGGCAGCAGTGTAACCTAATTGAAGGCAAAACGTTGGTTGGAAGCAAGAGAAATGATGGTGAAGGGAGTGGACCCTTGTTCAGAGGCTGGAAAATTATGGCCAGCGGCCAAATCTTGCAGGTTGCCTGTTTTGTAAATAAAATATTATTAGAACACGATATCAACACCAATTTATTTACATATTGCCTATTACTGCTTTTGAGCTGTAGTGACAGGCTTGAGTATCTACATCCCGAGGTACACAAAGCCTAATATATTTACTATATGGCTCTTCACAGAAAAAGTCTTCTGGTACCTGCTCTAGAACAAAAGGAATATGGAAGATCCAAATGAGGGTGTCCAATCAAGGTAGAAAGTGAAGCTAGGTCTTCCAGTTCAAAATCACAAACCATTTATTCCAAGGCCAAGGTCAAGAGCACTGATTTAAAGTTAAGAAATTTTCAGACAGATGAAGAAACTTAGAATTATTAAAACTGGATACCCAATAGATAAGCACAGGAAAATATTTTTGCAAAATGCAGTGTTCAAGAAAACATCAATATATTCATCATAGGAAAAATAGAACTTTCTATAAATGTATTTTATGTTTTTTATAGTTTGCATTGAAATTGCGTATGACATGTAGGGACAGACAGAAAGAACTTCAACTCTTTCATGCTTGGGGCTTCTGACGTCTTCATTCAATTCAAGGAAGAATTGTGTTTCTAAGACTGGACTTCACAGACAGACCAACATCGTGTTGCCAACTAATTGTGGGTACCTCTCTTGGTGTATTTATTTCTGTTCTTAAAACACCAGCTGTCTTTTTAGATTTTGTCATAGCTTTTCCATTTTCCAGTAGATTGCTTTGTATAACTCCCAACCTCATCATTTTCTGTTATTTTGGATAGATTTCTTAATCTCGCTCTCTCTCCTGTTTTTCCTCTCTAAATTGGGTATAGCAGTATCTACTCAGGAGAAAATCCATATAAAGTGCTTAGAACAGAATATGGTACATTTTAAAGAATTTGGGAAAATGTTAATTATTTAAAATGCCTGTTTAAATTCCAAACACACTTTTTTAGAAAGAAAATTTAATAAAAATTGGGAACGGACAAGTAGGAATGATTTTTCCACTTAGAAGGAATTAGTTTTTTCTCTAGCAATTGTAGATTTTTGAAGTTAAACCATGCAGCATGTCCTAATCTGTAAAAAATGGTCTTTTATAATCACGATACTATCCATAAGAATAACAACAACTTTTGAAAGTATTTTATTTCAGAAAGAAAGAAAATGAAGGAACTAGGTTCTATGCTATACTAATGTTATCTACTTAAAATATTGTAATAGTCCTATATAGTAGGTATTATTTCCATTTCACAAATGAGAAGACCAAAGCTTAGAAGAACTTTTTAGCTTGTCCAAGACATATAACTAGTGGAGAGCCTGGCCATGCACTCAAAGATTGTCCTGGTTTCCTCTGGTTTTATCAGTGGTTCTCAATCAGGGTGATTTTGTCCTCCAGGGACATATGGCAGTGTGAGGTTGAGGAGGTGGGGCAGGCACCCTATTGACATCTATTCCGTAAGGTCCAGGGTTGCTGTTAAATACCCTATAAGGAACAGGCCAGCTCCAAATTATTTGACCCAACACATGAATAGCACTGAGGGTGAAAAGCCCTCAGCTGTTTCTTGCTACTTCAGAGAATTTTTTTTAAATAAAATGAATGAAAAGAAAATGCATGCAGATGAGATGTCTGAAGGACTTGCTGAAATGGTTTCAGTTGATTATTAATTATTCAAAGTTGCTGGTAAAACAGACTCTATTTTTTTAATCTTTAAGTTTGATGTTTTAACATCTTTTCTTAACCTTGTCCACTGTTCTCTGAGACTTGTTAATACAGCTTTTTGTAAAATGTTTAAAGCATTTCAAGGAGAGAAAAAGATATTATTTGGCATTGTAAATACCATGTGGACATTGCCTTATATTAGCAGAATTCCCTCAGAAGAAACTCAGAATGCCAGACATGATTCTCAAGGCCACTGTCAATAAGGCTATGCCAAGCAGTGATACTTAGAGAGAATGCCATGGGGTGTTTTTCTCTAGCTAATTGTATCTGTGATTCATGTCTCTTTGGCACTCTGGCAGACATGAGGCAAATACTGTCGGTGCCCCATCCTAATCCCCTTCACAGGACAGGGTGCCTCTCCCCTCACAGGCATTGAGGGTATTGGTTGCTGAGGCCTCATACCTGCCCTGTCTTGAAGAATTATCTTTTATGGAATAGGTGCTCTTCACCAGGGAGGTTAAGCCCCATGCATGGACTGGCCGAAAGCCAGGAACTGACTAAGTGTTATGAAGGGCTGATTCCCTTGCCTTTCTGAGGACCAATTCTGCAGCACACTTTGTATTCCAGCTCCCCATAAGATCAGACTGAAGCTGGACTCCGGTAAAGACTACATCCTTGTTTAGATTTCTTTCCCTCCCCTACTTTGCTTCCACTGCCTCACTTCTCCTAACAGCAGCCCCTAATAAAACACCAAAAATACCCAACTGCAGGCTCGGGGTTGATAGAACCTGACTCAAACACATGGGGTCCACGAATCCAGATGCTGATGAGTATTATGGGCGCCTCGTTTTCCACAACAGCATCCTCCTCCCTCTGCCACAGGTCTGTTCTTCAGCCAGGAGACCAAAGGAGAAGAATGGGGATATCAGAGCTCAAAAAAGTTTGGTCAGACATGACCACACATCCTGCTTGATAATCACAGGATGGTTGGGAGACTGTCTCTCGAAATTCAAGCTTTTTTCTCTGAGAAAAGTTTGTCTCCTTGGCATGAAACAAGACCTCAAGGCAATTACAGTTTTTTCAGATACCCACCTCTCATCAAAGTTAACAGGGAGGAATTTTCCTTACCTCACCAGTCTTGTTGAACTTAGGTATTTGACATAGTCAGCACAAAATAGCTCATGAAATTTTGTATCCTTTAACAAGACTACTAATTATATCTTATGTGAATAGACCTAATTAAATGTTCCCCCTTTGTGTCCATGA
>CAUYQV010054118.1:0-15327 GCA_963574575.1 Galagoides demidoff
TAAAACAATAACTGAGAAAATGACATGAAGGCTGTGTTGATCAGTTTGATGGAAGTATTTCGGATTGCATGTGAAAACCCCACACTGTACCCCAGAAGTGCATTAATGTACATAGTTACCATTCAATAAAATAAAAAAAAATAAAAATAAAAATAAAAACAACCTAAAACCAAAACCAAAACCAAAGCAGTATATACATCTTGCTTAATATTGTCTAGGCAAGAGGTGATGTTCTGGTGTATGAGATGTTAATCACAATGCTAATGCAGCTGTATGACATGGAGACTGGCTGCCTCTGCTGATTTCTCAAACCCCGCAGGATTGAGATCCTAAATCTCTCCTTAGCCTGCTTAAATCATACTTTAAACCATTAACTTTGGCTAAGCACAAGCTTTCCCAGGAAAGCACTTGGTGCTGGATCTCTCCTGAAGTGGCTGCCCACTTGTCCAGTGTGCCAAAACCAGTCTCACTGTATGCCACTGAGGGCTCAGTCTTCAAGGCAGACTTGCTACTGCCAAACTCTGAAATCTCCACTCTTCCCCAGCTTCTCGGTCCTGGCTTTTGGTGCTGCTCTGTCACTAGATTACTTGCCCACGGTCTCCCAGCCTGAGCCTTGCTGTGCAACCATGACAGTGGAGCCTGCAGTGGTAGTTCTCCCACAGTGGCTATGTGTGGTCCACAACTGAACAATATTAGCTCTGTTTCAGCTCAGTGGCTCAGTTTTGCCCTAGACAGTGCTTAAAGTCATCCGCACTCTTGCCCAAGTTCTCCCAAGGTAGCTTAACTGAGTGTCCAAGTCCAGAAAAACAAAACACCCCACAGGGAAGGCCTTCCTTGTTTGCAATCCTTCTGCTGTTGTAATTATAGATGTGGCAGCCATAGCCTCAGACCAAATGAAAGCGACCACTTGCCAGTTATCTACTCCTTTTGTCTTCCTCCTGGGATCCAAAAGTTTCTCGCTGTCTCCCTTTGTCCTCGAAGGAATGTTTCTGGGCAGAGCCTAAATGCCAGAGATGCCTGGAGTCTTCTCTCACCAATCTCACCATGCCAGGTTGCAAAGAAACTGTTACTCAGCTGCCATCTTGCTCCTGAATTATGTATCCTTTTTATATAGTTCTGCTCATTTTATTTTCTCTGTAGGCATATTTAATGTATTATATTTCATATAGGCTTCATTTATCAGGAGACTCTATATTTGCTAAAGATTATGAAACCCATTATTAAATGTGCACACATATTCTTAATCAATCAGACTTCAAAACTCATATCCCCAACACCTGGAAAATAAAATTTTTCCAGTGTAAGGGTTGAAGACAGTACAGGGAAAATGGCTCTCCCTGGTTCTGCATACAAGGAAATATCTAGTTTTGGGGACATAGGGCCCCTGATATCAGCATAATTTACAGTACACCAATCTTACTGCTCTGTCATTCTGCACTGTCTCCTCTCTGGGCTGCAATGGAAGGCTGCTATTCTAGTGTTCAAATAAAAGGTAAAAAAAGATAGTAGTAAAGGGCATCAAATAAAATGTAATGAGGTGATGATTTTCTTTCTTTTTCACTACATGATCAGGTAATTTATCTTAGAAAGAAGAGATAGCAAATATTTTATATTATAAAAATATGTAAAAATTACTTTTCTTGCTATTTCAAATGTGATTAACATCTAAGATAGGTCTGTGTTAAAGTCATGTCTTTTGAGAAAGGTAGAACACAGAAGAAACCTATACACACACACACACACACACACACACATATATATATTAAAAAAACAGTCATGTGCTGCATAACAACATTTCAGTCAAGGATGGACTGTATATATTATGGCAGTACCATAAGATTATAATAGAGCAATAAAATTCCTATCACATAGAGGTTTTTGTTAAAATTGCCAGCAGTGTTCAGTATAGTAATATCCTATACAGGTTTGTAGCCTAGGAGCAATAGGCTATATCATATATCCTAGGTGCATAGTAGACTATATCATTTAGGTTTGTGTAAGTACTCTTGATGTTTGCAACAATGACAAAATCACTAAAGGACACATAGTTAAGCAAATCATGTCTGCATTTGTTGCATTACTACAAGTTAGACACTTTCTGTAGGTTCTTTGATTGTTCATTTTGTCTTCACAGTAGCTAATCAACAGAGTACCAATATGCCTATTTGACACAAGACCTGGTTAGGTTCATAAGAGTAACTCAATATTACAGAGTCATTCATCTGAGTAGAGACAGGAATTAGATCTAACACTGTGTGTGTGTGTGTATGTGTGGGTATAGGTATATGTATGTTTATATGTGTGTGTATATAAACACACCAATGCATATGAGTGAAATATATTAAACATATCTATTTACATCCACTTACATGTCTTATTCTGCAAAATAGAGATCAATTTTTTTAGCACTTGACTTTTTCGTCCAGTATGATAGGTTGGGATATAATTTTCTACTTTTTTTCTAGTTATTTTTATTTAAGATGTTTTGATTAAACATGTCTTTGAAAGATTAAAATTCCTACTACTTTTATCAAAGGAGTTGATAACTGATCTTGAAACATCTAAAGGAAGAATAGAAAAAATAAAATATGGTTAAATAGTATAGATTTCACTACTGCTCTTGAGATTGCCAAATTCTGTTTGATGGTTGAAGCAAGAAGTATAACACTATCTTATTGGTCTTCAGTGCATGCCAAAGAAATATTGAAGACTGTACAACTGTAAGTGTTGGGTGGTAAAGTAACTTTATTGACCATATCATTGGAAAGAGCTGTATGCGTAGGCACTCACCACTGTTTAGGGCACCTACTACCCATGAATATATGAATCAATAAGTTTATGAGAGCTATTCTGACATAGGGGCACAGGTTTTCTCCTTATTCTAAATAGACAATTAGGATATGATCATCATTTTGTTAGATGTTTGACTACATTGGCCTCAATCATCTTTTCCCTTAAAAAAAATTGTTTTGTGCCTTTCCAGATGTTTTGACCTGTGCTGACACCACCAATCTCATTTTGTCAGATCCACTCCCTGGGTAGTAAATGCTTCTGCCTCAGGTCAAAAGACTAAGGGTAGCCTAGGTATCATTCCTTGCATCTTTATTACTCCCTACCTTCAATAAGTTGTCAGAGAGATGAATTTAGAGAAATGTGAGTTGCACTATGAACTGTTATGGTAAATTAGTGAAGGTATCCAAAAAGGATCCAAAGTGATAGAGCTAATTGTTTATAAAGAAACTAGAGTAAGTAATATATTTGGAATCCAGCAACAAACCATCACATCACAGGGAAAATCCTGTGTAGAGATTCTGTAGAACACAGTTGAAAAGGTCAAGTACTGCAGGCAATTTAAAAAATGTACAATTGATGAAAGTATTATGAGCCATGAGTCTACAACAGCACAGAATTACCCAAACATAAGGGCTATTTAGACAATAAATGCAGATCTGTTGGGTACGAGTATACATTTAACTCTGCAGAAATAACTACAAAAATTCAACATGTAAAAGGTAGTGAAGGAACAGCTAGAATTATTTGGTAGGGGAAGACCAGCAAGGGGGGTGGTTTCCCTGAGGTCTCTATTCCCACATACTCTTTGTGTTAGGGGAGCTGGATGTAACAGGAGAGAAGAATGATCTCAAAGTGGTTACAGAAGTGGCAGCATCCTTATGGTTTCTTTGTCCAGTGTTTTTATTAAGTGGGTGGGGGACCCACACTCAGAGAGGCCAAGAAGTCATAAGGCCATTTAGAAATCTAGTGGAAGCGGGGAAGATAGCCAAGTTCCCTAGTCACCTGCCCACTCCTCCAAGGATAAAGACTGATAAGGGAGGCCAGTTGCTGCTAGCGCTCCTGCCAGTAAAAACTCAGCCAGGAGGTGTTTGGTGATCTTCCCAGCATCTCTGTGTAGGCTGAAGCAGGATCAGTGTTTTGCTATAGCAGCTACATTTCCAGGAAGATGAAGAGTTGCTCCATCCTGACGCACCCTCCCTTTCACCCTCAATAAAGGGCCTTTATTGAGGCATGTGATTCTTTGAGAAACAAAGCCACTTGTCTCTTGGTGTCAGCAGCACTTAATCTGAAATATGCTTGTTTTTACATTAATGAAGAAAGGGACCCTGAACTCTCCTCCACATTCCTACCCAATCCCGTACACTGGCCACTTCATGAAAGCATACAGATTTTTGCTCCTCATGCAACAGAGGTTAAGGCCTGAAAAAGTGTAAAATACATTATGAGTTGTCTCTTTAAAAAGCTCCACCCTTTGGGGAAATTAAAACTTGCATTTCCGTCACTAAACAAAGGAGCAGAAAAAAAGTGTTCTTTGTTCTTCATTCTTTGATTTCTAGTATCTTAAACCATAGGAGATGGCTCAATAGTATTGTCCAGAGATGAGGACATCCTCTTTAGCAAAGCCAAGATCAACCTAAACCACCAGTTATAGTTAAGCAATAATAGCCCAAAGCCACGACATGTGATACAGGTTACATAGACTTGAGCCCAATGTCTGAAACTCCCTATGTAAAAAGTCCTGTATTTCAGTTCCTCATGTTGTGGTGACCCCCAACCATAAAATTATTTTTGTTGCTACTTAAAAAAAAAAAAAGTCCTGTTTTTCTACTTAAAATAATAATGCAAGTCTTTTGAGACACTAGTCTGCTGCCCTCCTCATTTTCCAGAAAATTAATAAACTTCTCTTTTCTTTTCCTCAAATCACTTGTCCTCATTCTTTCTTCTCACTGATTCAGCCTTGGAACAGGTACTGAGTTTTTGGTAATGCTCATTATCAGCTTTCCCAAGAGTGTGCCCAACATATGTACACATTCTTCCAAACTCAGAGATATTTGAATGACTTTGTTTTCTAAACTCTGAATGAAAAAGAACAATCATGGCCTTACCAGTTACCCTTCCTTTGTGCTTGAGGTATTCGAAGAGCCAGAATTAGAATACCCTTTTCTTCTAAATGCTATCTTCATAGCATTATGATCTGATTAGGAGTAGGATGGGCAAACAAGCCATAAAATCCATTTTTTTGCCCTTCTGCCTTATAGGAGATGGAAATGTGTGCAAGGAAACTCAAGGGTGTGTAGAGCATTGCTTTGGACACAGTGACAGTTTAAATAATCTGAATTATAATTCATCAGCACAAAGGTCACACCTGGCATACCTTAAACACTTTGTGTGCTGGCTATCTGTTTGATTCTTCAGTGTGACTTCCTAGAATAAATGTATTCTGGACTTCAGAAAGGCAAAGATGAACACTTTCAGAGCAAAGATGGATATTCTCCCTCACGCTCTGATTCTGACCCATGAGAACTCAACTAATATCAAGGAAGAAAAGGAAAGGCTTTTCAAATTTCACCTAAGGTTTACCAAGGACCCAGGTAGATGATGAGAGGAAAGATATTGCTAAAAGCAAAAAGGCTGAAATAGACCTATAGTTGTGAGGCTAATACATAAATGAAGCTAAATTATGGGGAGGAAACTCCACCACAAGAATAAAAACCAAAGGCAAAAAAATGACTTTTAGCTATGTTCAGAGAGTAGGGTCATGGAAAGATATTAATGATGCAGTATTGAACCAGGGCAGAGAAAATAAGACCCTAGAATCCTATCTGTTATCCTTCTTCCCATCAGGGAGAGTGATTGGGATCCTCAAGTGGCCCTCTTGTTGAACACCTAAATCATGGGATAACAAAAGACACGACTGTAACTTTTCAAAAGATTATGAAACAAATGCATATTCTTGGTAAGGAAGCCAAAACCATATACAAAGATACTTTAATCAATTTCTCTTCTCTTTCCCAAACCCAAGTCCCACTCTCCAGAGTCATTTGTCATTTGTTTATTTATTTTTATTGCTGGGGATTCATTGAGGGTATAAGAACCAGGTTACATTGACATTTGTCATTTCTTATTTATTTTTCCAGAATTTTTTATGAATCCATAGCATATATAAAAACCAAAATAGAATCATACTGTCTATTCTGTAAATTTTCCCTACTTAATGTATCAGAGTTCTTTTCATATCAACCCGGGTAGTTCTACTTCATTCTTTCTAAATGAATCCTAGTCCATATTACAGGTGTGTCAGTGTGAGCAGCCACCTAGTGACAAATTATTGTTTCTAATGCTTTTACAATCTTGCAGTGAATATCCTAGTCCATATATATTTGAGTTGTATGATCAATGGACCTGAAGGAAAAGATATATGTGTTTAAATTTTTTGATAGATTTTATTAAACAGCCCTCAAATATATTGCAGCAATTTATACTTTCAAAACCACATGTGCAAGTGTTAATTTCTCCATACCTCTGTCATTATTATATAGGTGAAATGCCTATATGCCTCTGGCCAAAAAAGCCATTTGAGACAGAGCAGTGAAAAGACTTTGTATAGGCATACTTGTGAGAAACTGAGGCAGAATCCCATATGGCTTGGTTGGTTGAGGGCCTAACTTGACCAAGCTCTGGCTGGAATGGAATTTCCAGAGATGTCCAGACTGTGGACATCTGTCCACCTTTGAAGGAATTAAGTTTGACTTTATAAGGCCAATAAAAAAGCCCTTTAGAAAACTGACCAGATACCCATCAGTAACCTTTCCTGATCTATGGTAAGTGATGAAGGTCACTTACTGATGGGTCCAGGGATAGAAATGAGCTTGGGGACCTCAAGAGAAGAGGAATTTACCCAATGCATACAGGTATCTAATGGCACAGATGAAACTTGAGCTCATCAAAGGCTTTTGAGAAGTCCAGCCTAAAAATTCCTTATAAAAGGTTCCAGCAAAACCCCCCTGACTTAAGGCCTACATGGGAGCAGAGGTTTGCACACAAATTCCTGCATGCCCAAGATGTTTCTTAACTATGCCTTGTTTCAAGGATCAAAGTAACAGCCTCCAAGCAGCAAAGCCAGCAAGAGCAGGTATTCAATCTACCTCGTTCCTCCATAGTCTCAGATTTCATCAGATAAGAACAAAAAAAGTAATAACTGACAACAAATTCTTCATTAAGTTATGTTAAACTGGGTTATGTTGAAAGGGTTATGCTTAAAGGTGTGTGTTGGGTGGATTATCAGATTACTAGGAAGAAGCTACTTACAGAGCGGGTGGTCACAAGAAGTTTAAATGGATTAATTAAGTCATTGATGTCCAATGCACATGTGCTGAGGGAAGTCATTGATGTCCAGTGCACATGTGCAGAGGGATTGTAATGAATACTAATGAGGTCATTGCTGTATAGTGCGCATGCACAAAATTGATTACATAAACCAACAGTGAATAAATAAAGCTCGCCATTTTGCCTGAGCAAGCAGATGGTCACCTTTATTTAAAACACAATTTCAGTAAATGTGCTTATTCTTTGCAACATCACTTATCCTTGAGACCCTAACTGCAACACCCTTACAGCAACAGTATTAGGTTCTAAGTTTTATTTTTTGCCAATCTGATAATATACATGTTTAATTTCATTATTTTGCATAATTGTGAGACTGAATATATTTTCATATTTTTTATTTTGTATTTGTTTCTATAAAGTGCTTATTCATATCCTTTACACATTTTTTCTTGGGTTGGATAGATTTTTCTGACTTTTAAGATCTGTTCATATGATAGAAAAATTAATCTTTTGTCTTATTTATGGCAAACATTTTGGTGATTGTGTTTTATTTTAAAGAAGTAGTTTTTCATAGATATGTTTAATATTGTTTGTGTAGCCAAAAAATTATTTCTTTGTTTGATTTATGGACAGCTAGCTTCTTACAATGATTTTGTCTTCTTAGTATGAATGAATTATCTTTAAAGCTTCTGGAATAACTAGTTTATATGTTTGCAGAATCTGAAACAGCAATCTTTGGAAAAATCACAGAAAACAAAAGAAGGGCAAAGGATGTTAATAAGTGCCCTAGTTTTCCAATAAAGAGAAAGATTCCAAACATTCCGGGCCAATTAATTCCATGCTAGTTCCACGTATAAAACAAAATAAAATTTTAGGACCTTCTAAATTTATTATTGCAAGGGTAAGTTTAAGACTGGATCACATAGCATGTATGCAATTATGCTTCTTAGACTGTAGATTATCTCTTCCTCATTGATCTTGCTTTGTAAATGACTAGGAGAGACCAGACCTCTCTCCTTCCAATCATTAATCTTTGCTATACAGTGGGTGACTCCTTTGCTTTCCTGTACCTAAGACAGATCAGATGGTGCAAAAAAGATATTATAACTGCTGTATCTTTGTGTGGAATGTTAAATATACCTGTCCTGAAAGAAAGATGTTGAAATTGTTAAGCTTCCCTAAATTTTGTCAATAAATGATCCCAAACTTCTATTCCTTGTAACACTGACTTTCATCCTTTGGAATTTATGCTTTAATCGTGGCTGCACTTAAACTTTTTTTTTTTTTTTTTACATTTCAAGTGCTTTTATTTGTCTGCAAATTTAGTGCACAAAATTCCGTGTAAATAAAAACTATACACATACATAACCCCGAAACCAAAATGGAAACACTGACTTAAATTAATCAAACTTGGTTTTCATGTGCTGTGCTTTCAAAACTACTGAATAGTTTTAAAGATCATTCCGAGTTATATGAAACCACACGTTGTGAAACTTTTTATTTACTTTTTTTTTCTAGTCTCACATCACAATTTATTTATTTTTTATTAAGTCATGTACACATAGATCATGAATACATATATGCCTTTGTGAGAATCAAATATGTTGATTATTTGTACAAATTGGAGCACTTACCTTGTACTAATTAACATAGCTTTCACCTCATTTACTTAATCACAGTGTTAACACATTTGTGTTCAACACTTGATATATTTGAGATATACCCTTGCAATATGCTCCATAGGTGTGTTCCCACCATGAACTCCTCTTCTATTGAACCACCTCCCTTCCTTCCTATCCCCCACCCCTTCCCTCCTTCATTCTGAGCTATAGTTGTGATTCATCTCTCATATGAAGTGTGAATGATTATAAATTGGTTTCATAGTAGTACTGAGTACATTGGATATATATTATCTCCATTCCTGAGATATTTTACTAAGAAGAATATTTTCCAGTTCCATCCATGTAAACATAAACAACGTAAATTCTCCATCTTTTTTTAATGCTGCATAGTATTCCATGTTAATACATATACCATAATTCATTAATCCATTCATGGATGGATGAGCACTAGGGATTCTTCCATGACTTGGCAATTATGAATTAAGCTCCAATGAATAAACTGTTGCAAACATCTTCATTGCCAAGTGATTTTTGGTCTTTTTGATATACACCCAGTAGAGGAATTGCAGGATCAAATGGCAGGTCTACATTTAGATACCTGAGTGTTCGCCAAACTTCTTTCCAAAAGGAATGTACTAACTTGAATTCCCACCAGCAGTGCAGAAGTGTTCCCTTTTCTCCACATCCACACCAACATCTGTAGTTTTGGGATTTTGTGATGTGGGCTACTCTTACTAGAGTTAGATGATATCTCAAAATGGTTTCCCTTTGCATTTCTTTGATGATTAAAGATGATGAGCATTTTTGTGTTTGTAGGCTGTGCACCTGTCTTCTTCAGACAAGTTTCTATTCAAGTCCCTTGCCCACACTGAGATGGGATCACTTGTTCTTTTCCTCCTAATACTTTTGAGTTCTCTGTGGATTCTGGTTATTAAACCTTTGTGTGAAACATAACCTGCAAACATATTCTGCCATTCTGAGGGCTTTCTGCATGCTTTATGTACTGTGTTCTTGGTTGTGCAGAAGCTTTTTAGTTTGATCAGATCTCAGTAATGTATTTTTGATGTTGCTTCAATTGCCCAGGGAGTCCTCCTAATAAAGTATTCTCCCAAGCCAATTTTTCAAGGGTTGCCCCTGCACTCTCTCCAAGAATTTTTATAATTTCATGTCTTAAGTTTAAGTCCTTTAACCAGTGAGAGTCAATTTTTGCTAGAGGAGAAAGGTATGGGTCCAGTTTCAGTCTTCTACAAGTCTCCAGCCAGTTCACCCAGCACCATTTGTTAAATAGGGAATTGTTCTCCCAATTTATATTTTTGATAGGCTTATCAAAGATCAAATGATGATAAGTGTCTAGGTTTATCTCTTGGTTTTCAGTTCTGTTCCATACATATACCTTTCTATTTTTGTGCCAGTACCATGCTGTTTTGATCACTATAGATGTATAGTATAGTATGAAGTCTGGTAGCATGATTCCTCCTGATTTGTCTTATTTCTGAATAATGTCTTAGCTAATCAAGATTTTATCTGTTTCCATAAAACCAACTACTAATTTTTCTAGATATTTAAAGTATGACAGAGTTACTTCAATAGGGACTGCACTAAATCTGCAGATTGCTTTGGGAACTATAGACATTTCAACAATGTTGATTCTTCCCGCCATGAGCACAGTATATTTTTCCATTTGTTAACATCTTCACCTATTTCTTCTTCTTTTTCTTTTGCAGTTTTTGGCCAGAGCTGGGTTTAAATCCACCACCTCTGGCATATGGGGTCAGTGCCTTACTCCTCTGAGCCACAGGTGCCCCCCACTATTTCTTTTTTCAGAGTTTCATAGTTTGCTTTATAGAGATATTTCAAGACCTTTGTTAGATACACTCCCAGATATTTCATCTTCTTTGGCACTATTGTAAAAGGAATAGAGTACTTGATTGTTTTTTCACCTTGACTATTATTGGTATGTAGAAAACCTACAGATTCATGAGTATTGATTTTGTATCTTGAGATGCTGCTATATTCCTTGGTCACTTTTAGGAGTTTTATAGCTGAGTCCCTGGTGTTTTCCAGATATACTATGATATCATCTGTGAGGAGTGATAGTTTCATCTCCTCTGATCCTATTTGGATAACTTTGAACTTATGATGGCTAAGACTTCCATTACAATGTTAAAAAGCAGTGGAGACAATAACCAACCTTGCCTGGTTCCTGATATGAGTGGAAATTATTTCAATTTTACTCCATTCAACATGATATTTCCTATAGTTTTGCTGTAGATGGTCTCTATCAGTTTAAGAAATGTTCCTTCTATACCTATTTTCTTAAGTGTTCTTATCAAGAAAGGATGCTAGTTATCAAAAGCTTTTTCCACATCAACTGAGAGAATCATATGGTCTTTGTTTTTTATTTTGTTTATATGATGTATTATATTTATAGATTTACGTATATTGAACCACCCTTGGGACCTGAGGTGAAACCCGTCTGGTCATGATGTATATAATTTGTTTGATGTGTTGCTGGATTCTGTTTACTAGGATATTAGTGAATATTTTTGCATCAGTATTCATTGGAGATATTGGCCTACAATTTTCCTTTATTGTTTGGTCTTTTCCTTATTTGGGGATCGGGGTGATATTTGCTTCATAGAATTTGTTGGGGAGTATGCTGTCTTTTCCTATGTTTTGGAAAAGGTTAAGTAATATAGGTAGCAGTTCCTCTTTAAAGGCTTGGTAGAATTCTGATGTGAAGCCATATGGTCCTGGGCTTTTCCCTTTGGGGATATTTCTTATAATTGATGATATTTCAGAACTTGATATAGGCTTGCTCAACATTTCCACTTCTTTCTGGCTAAGTCTAGGAAGGTGATGTATTTCCAAGTATTGGTTTATTTCCTTTAGATTTTCATACTTCTCAGAATAGAGTTTTTTGTAGTATTCATTAGGGATTGTTTGAATTTCTGAGGAGTCTGTCATTATTTGGATTTTATTATTTCTGATTGATGAAATTAGGGATTTTACTCTTTTAATTCTGGTTAGGTTGGCCAAAGGTTTATCTGTTTCATTGACCTTTTCAAAAAACCAACTTTTTGATTTATTTATCATATAATCCTTTTATTTTCAATTTCATTTAATTCTGCTCTAGTTTTAGTCATTTTTTTTTTCATCTACTGGGTTTGGGGTTAGACTTTTCTTCCTTTTCCAGTAGCTTGAGATGTTATTGACTTTCTCTCTTTCCATTGTTTTGAGGAAGGGATGCAACACTTTAAATTTCCCTCTTAGGACTGTCTTTGCAGTATTCCAGAGGTTCTGGTAATTTGTGTCTTTATTATCATTTTGTTCCAAAAATTTGTTAATTTTCTTCTTAATCTCATCTATGACCAAGCTGTCATACAGCATGAGGTTATTTAGTTTCCATAATTTTGTATGAGTATGCAGATTCCTGGTGTTATTGAGTTCAACTTTTATTCTATGTTGGTTCAAGAAAATACAAGGAATTATTTCTATTCTCTAAAATTTGCTGATTTGAACTAAGATGTGATCAATTTTGGAGGGTGTTACATAGGCTGACGAGATGAATGTGTATTCAGTTTTGTTAGGATGAAATGTTCTGTAGATATCTGTTAAATCCAATTCTTGAATGGTTAAATTTAAGTCTATAATTTCTTTGCTTAATTTCTTATTGGAGGATCTATCCAACACTGCCAAAGGGGTGTTAAAATTTCCAACTATTATGGTGTTGTAGGAAATCAAGTTGTTTATGTTTGTTAGACTCTCTCTTATAAATTGACGCACATTCTGGTTGGGCACATAAATATTAATAGTTGAAATCTCATGGAGGGGGTGGAGGCAAGATGGCTGACTGGAGCCAGCTTTCCACAGAGGCTGATGTCCAGAAGGAGAGTTAAAGGACTGAAGTTTAGCAAGTAAGCTGATGGTTTGGAGCTGAGCCGAGGGAGAAGGTTGAAGAATGCACATCAACCCTGCTGAGGTGAGCTGCAACCCCAAGGATACAAACAAAAGGTACAAAATCCATCACCAAGCAGATGAGAGTCCCCTACCCCTTGAGAATGGCTCACAGTATACTTTCTAGAAACAAGTGAGCAGAGTTTAAACGTCTTCCCATTTTATCCCATGGGAGAGAAGCTCTAAAAGCTAGACCTCTGAAGCTCTAAAAGCTAGACCTGTTTTCCCTACTAGGGTGCCATGGCACTCTCCTGCCAGGCATAAAACTGTAGAAAACTGTATATATTTTCTACCTGAAATTCTAAACTCCCAGAACTCACTTACACTCTCACCCTGAGGTCTGGAAGACTGTCCCCCATGGAGTCCAGATTTGGGGGCATTTTCTCGACAGGTATGGACAGGGTATGGGCTGTTGCAGGTCTGTGCCAATTCTGTGACACGGGGGTAAGGAGAAAATGGTGGACTGAGGGAACTATACATAAAGGGAGAAGTGGTACCCCCAGCACAGAGCAGCAGCAGAAGAAGAAGAAGAAGAAGCAGGAACAATAGGGCTCACACCCCTGGGGAAATTTTGGACACTCTCTGTCTCTCTGGGCAACCAGACAAAGCTGGGCATCTTCCCCGGTGGCAGACACTGGTGGAATATATCTGGGACAGTAACATAGACCCTGTGTGCAAAGGGTACGCCTGAGGCAGTAACTGCCTGGATGGAGTGCAGCCAGACGGAGAATTGAAGACACATGCACAGAGATCGCATACTCCCAGGGCAGAGCTGTGCCAGTCCTGCTTAGTGAACAAAGAAACACCCAGACCCCAGGGGATCACAGATGAGACAAAGGCAGGCAGGAAACCAAAAATTGAGTGTAAGCTCTAACCAGAACCGCCCCAAGACAGACTGCAGGGGAAACAGAAACTCCAGCTATGGGCAATGGCACAGACTGGAGTTGAGTTGCTCTGTTCAGGTTTTTCATGTTTTCTTGTCCACTTCCTTCCCCTACTTTTTTCTTTCACTTCCTCCTTCTCTTTAAATTACCTTGTCTCTATGCTTAAGTGTTGGGGTTTCCTTTTGGTATGGAACATAAAGGAAAAGAAGAGTAAAGATCAAGAAGAGAGAAAAGATAGAAAGAGAGAGAAGAAAAGGGGGATTGCTAAAAGGGAAGGTTGACAAAAAGAAGAGAAGAATAGAAAGAGAGCAACAGGAGTAATAGTAGTGTTCATCAGGGCGCTTTGACCTACACCTGCAATTTCTAGCATTTGTGGGGCTGGGATGGGTTGATATATCAAGGTCAGGAGCTCCTTACTAGCCTGAACAAAACCAAGACCTCTCCTCCACCAAATAGAGAGGAAAAAAATCTCCAGCAGTATGTCACACTGGGGACCTACCAATAACATAAAAGGCCAAGCTAGATAGAGTCCCTAGACTAGAGGATCAAGGGGTCCTTGAACCAGGCCAATGCTGTGGCACCCTAGCCCAGGTGTCTGAGTGGGTCTCTGTCCCATAAATGAAATATAGAATGATGAAGAATAAAATAGATCATAAGAAGAGGAAAAAAATAAGAGTATATAATAAAAATTGAAAATAAAATTATATAAAATGTAAAAATAATAAAAAAAAGAAAAAAGGGGCATATCTTAGTTATTTGAGAAATTTATGTGAAAAAGATAAGAAAAGTGATCACACAACAAGATGGCGGCCAAGTAGCAGCTTCTGTGTAACCGGACACAGTGAGAAGGGGGAGAAAAGATTTCAGGCATCTCTGGCCCCTGGGCTTTGTCCAGAGGCTGTCCTATGGTGACCCAGGAAGTCAGTGAGAGACTTTAGAACCCCATGAGGAGGTCAAAAGCAGTGGAAAACCAGCAAGTAGTGGGTACCCGTTTGTTTGATTGGAGGCTGTCTGCAGCTGTACCTATAGCAACCGCGAGACTGCAAGCAGGAAGAGCCTTGCCTGGGGGCTGTTTTGGTTTGTCTGGACTTGGACACGCCATTGAACTGCTTTGGGAGACCTAGGGCTGGTGTACAGATGACTTTGGACGCTCTATGGGCCCCTGGACTGAGCCACTGAGACGGTAAAGAGCTGATGCCGTTCAGCTGTGTGCTGCCTGCACAGTTTCTATGGGGGAGCTGCTCCTGCATAGTGCAGCTCAGGATCAGCCCGGAGTCTTCGGGTGAGTGATCTAGTGACTGAGCTGCCTAAAGGCGGGGGCTGTGACAATGGAGAAGTGTGGAGATCTAGTTGTTTGGCAGATTAACACCCTTGGCCCTCAGTGGCATTGAGGAAAACTGGATTTGGTGCATTGGATAAGCAGGCACCCACATCAGGAGAGATCCCAGGGATAAGTGCTTTCCTTGGAAAGCTTCTGCTTCACCTAGGCCCACGGCTTGGAGGGTCTTTTAAGTGGGCCTACGAGACATTTGGGCTCCTAAGACTGCGGGATCTGTGAAAACAGTTGAGGCCTCTAGTTTCTACCTTATACAGCTGTATCAACGTTGGGATTAACTTCTCACTCCTCAGAAGATCACCTGTTGCCCAGACAGTATGTACCAAGGCATATATATTCTTTGTTTTTGGTTTTGGTTTTGGGGGTTTTACTTTTTTGGTTTTTTTTTTTTTTTTGAACTTCACCTTTT
>CAUYQV010054122.1:0-28600 GCA_963574575.1 Galagoides demidoff
ATATATTATTGCTCTAACTTAAGGTTTCAAAATATTTTGAAAGAGGGGGCAGAGCAAGATGAAAGACCATAAGGATGCTTCAGCTGAGCTCTCCTAGAATGACTGGGGGAAAAGAGACAACCCAGTCATATCTGGTTTGGGAACCTTATCCAGACTCATAGTTCAGGGAGCAAAGTGAGGAGGTGGTGAACTGAATACAATGTATGATTCAGAGTGGTCAAAATCTGATAAATTAGACAAGTGATTCTCACCAATTACCCACAGAGGTCTGGGATGGAAGGAAGTCTTGCCAGAGTGTTCAGTTGCTGGGGGGAGCTGCAATGAGTGGAAAGGTTGGAATATTGGGTGGACTTGGACACTATACAGCAACTAGATATGAATGCCAGTTGGAGTGAATTTTCCATAGTTTTAGTGGCTGGCAAGGCAGCCATACTAATAAGGTCTTGACAGCCAAGGAACTGCCATTATGGGAAGGTCATGGGAAGGTCTTAACAGGGGCCTAAACCATGGCCATCTTAATTCCACTTGCTGGAACCAGAACTCCACTCTTGGGGCAGGCTGAGGGACTCCCATCCCCCAAGGGAACTAGAGTCAGGGGACATTGTGAGACTTGCCCCTGAAGGATTTTGGAGAGCTTTAAGTTCCCAATCCTGGAAAGTCTGATGCTGAGAAAACAATCAGGTGATCACTCAAAGGCAACTAAGTTTGGAATGAAGACCATAGAGGTTGCTGACTATGTTCTCTGTCGCCTAAAAAAACCACAGTAGCACCTGGTGTTCTGGTGAAATATTGCGACATACTGTCATCAAGGGCAAGGACTTCTGTTTGAAACAAAGAAGGCAGTGAGAAGGAAAAAGGAGAACAAGGAGGTGAACAAGGAGAAAGAACACATGAGGAGGAACCAATAGAAAAATTCAGGCAACATGAAAAACTAAAACAGAGGAACTCCCCCAAGGGACCATGAGGCAGCTCCTGCAGAAGACCCCACCTATAAGGAATTAACAGACTAGACAGAAAGGGAATTTAAAATATGGATGGTAAAGAGAATAAAGGAATGTATGAGAAAATGGAAAGACAGAACCAAAAGTTGGATAAGAGATATGTAGAATATAGAAAGGATATAGCTGAGCTCAAGGAAATGAAGGAAACAATCAGAGAATGTAAAGATGCAGTAGAAAGTATCAAAAATAGGCTAGTCCATGTAGAAGAAAGAACCTCACAGCTAGAGGACAAAGTTTTCTTGTTAACCTAGATAGTTAAAGTGGCAAAGAAAAAGAGAAAGTAGCATAGACACTTGGAGAACTACAAGACTCCACGAAGTGTTCACACATAAGAATAATATGGATTCCTGAAGGGGAAGAAGATTGTCCTAAAGGAATGGAAGCCTTACTGGACACTATCATAAATGAAAACTTCCCAAGTTTTACTAAAGAGCCTGACATACTACTTTCAGATGGACATTGAACCCCAGGTCATCTCAACTCAAGCAGAACTTCACCAAGACACATTGTAATGAACTATCCAAGGTCAAGATGAAAGAAAAAAATTCTGCAAGCAGCCAGGGGTAAGCACCAACTGACCTACAGAGGCAGAGTCATTAGGATGACAGCAAATTATTCAACTGAAAACTTCCAAGCCAGAAGAGCATGGTCATCCAACTTCAACATTCTTAAGCAAAACAATTTTCAGCCCAGAATTCTATATCCTTCTAAACTAAGCTTCCAAATTAATTCAGTAATCAAATCTTTTGCATATATACAAGCACTGAGGAAATTCACTACAGCAAGACTAGCTATACAGGAAATACTTAGACCTATTCTCAACACCGACCATCACAATGGACCACCAGCAAAGTAAATACCCGGAAGCTAAAGGTCAAAACTTAGCTTCTACAATGGTGCAAAGGATCACACTACACAACGGACTCTCACAAAATAAGTTAAATAGAACTCCACCATGCTTATCAATAAATTTCAATGAACTGAACTCACTACTGAAGTACTGAAGTACAGGCTAGCTTATTGATTAAAAAAGCACAGGCCATCCATAGGCAGTCTCTAAGAGACATACTTAGCCTCGAAGGACCAATCAAGACTCAGGGTTAAAAGATTGAAAACAGTATTTCAAGCAAATGGACATCAGAAGAAAGGAGGGGTTATAATCTTATTTTCAGATACAAGTGGATTTCAAGCAACTAAAGTTAAATGAGAAAAAGATGAAAACTTTATAGTGCTCAAAGGAACAATACAATAAGAAGATATTTCAATTTTAAATATTTGTGCACCCACCTTAAATAAGCTCCCAGATTTATGGAGCACACCTTGATGGGTCTGAGAAATACAATATCCCATGACACCATAATAGTCAGAGACTCTAACACCCCTGTGACAGAACTGGACAGATCTTCTAAACAGAAACTAAACAAAGGTACAAAGAACTTAAATGTAATCCTAGAACAAATGGGATTAATAGACATACACAGAACACACCATCCCAAAGCTAAACAATATACATTTTTCCCACATACTACAAAATCAACCACATCCTAAGATACAAATCTAACCTCAGCAAAATTAAAAGAATAGAAATTATTCATTGTATCTTCTCAGACCACAAAGCAATAAAGGTGGAATTCAATTCCACCAAAAACACTGATCCTCACACAAAGACTTGGAAATTAAACTACCTTATGCTGAATGATACTTGGGTTCAGGAAGAGATAAAAGAGGAAATCAGTAAATTCTTCAAACATAACAACAATGAAGCAGTTGTAAGAGGGAAATTTAATGGAACAGATCCCTACATTAGAAAAACAGAAAAGAGTGTGCATCAACAACCTTATGAACCAGATTATGGAACTGGAAAAAGAAGAACAATCTAATCCCAAACCCAGAAGAAGAAAATAAATAACCAAAATTAAATCAGAGATTAATAAAATTTAAAATAAAAGAATCATTCAGAAAATTAACAAGACAAAGATTTGTTTTTTGAAAAAATGAATAAAATAGCTTAAACTTTGCCCAGATAAACTAGAAACAGAAAAGTAAAATCTCTAATAACCTCAATCAGAAATGATAAAGGGGAAATAACAAACAGGTGCCACAGAGATACAAAAAAAGACATAAAGGGCATCCAAATGGGGACAGAGGAGGTCAAACCCTTTCTCTTTGCCAATGATATAATCTTATACTTAGATAACCCCAAGGACTCAACCACAAGACTCCTGGAAGTGATCAAAAACTACAATAATGTCTCAGGATATAAAATCAATGTCCATAGATCAGTAGCTTATGTATATGCCAATAACAGTCAAGATGAGAAGCTAATCAAGGGCATGCTTCCTTTCACATTGGCTTCCAAAAAGCTGAAATACCCAGCAATAGACATAACTAAAGAGGTGAATGATGTCTACAAAGAAAATTATGAAATCCTAAGAAAAGAAATAGCAGAAGATATTAACAAATGGAAGAACATACCATCTTCTTGACTGGGAAGAATCAACATTGTGAAAATGTCTATACTACTTAAAGCAATCTACGGATTCAATGCAATCCCCATTAAAATATCATCATCATACTTTCAGGAATTAGAAAAAAAATTCTTTGTTATTTAAATATAAGGCATGAAACAATAAAAATCCTTGAAGAAATAAATAGAACCTTCTCTAAAGAAGACAGATGAATGGCTAACAAATGTGAAAAAATACTCACCATCCCTATTCTTTACAGAAATGCAAATCCCCTGAGGCATAACCTATCCCCTGTGAGAATGGCCCTCATTGCAAAGTCTCAGAGGTGCAGATGCTGGTGTGGATGTGGAGAGAGCGGAATACTTTTACATTGATGGTGGGACTGCAAACTAATACAACCTTTTTGGAAGAAAGAATGGAGAATCCTCAAAGAACTCAAATTAGACCTCCCATTTGATCCTGCAATCCCACTACTAGGCATCTACCCAAAAGAAAAAAAATCCTTTCATCATAAGGATATTTGCCCTAGACTGTTTATTGCAACTAAATTTACAATTGCCAAAATGTGGAAACACCCTAAATGCCCACCAACTCAGGAATGGATTAACAAGCTGTGTTATATGTATACCATGGAATACTATTCAGCCATTAAAAGAGATGGAGCCTTTACATCTTTTGTATTAACCTGGATGGAGGTGGAACACATTCTTCTTAGTAAAGCATCACAAGAATGGAGAAGCAAGAATCCAATGTACTCAATTCTAATATCAATGCAGTAGATGAGCTAACAAAGGAGGGGGACGTAGGGGAATGAGGAGGGGGAGGGGGAGGAGGGAGAGAGATGGGAGTTCATGATGTATGACACACCACTTGGTGTTAGTACACAATTAGAAGAGGAACGTTATCTAACAAATACAATCAGTGTAACTTAATTCATTGTACCCTCAATGAATCCCAAAATAGGGCGGCACCTGTGGCTCAACAAGTAGGGTGCTGGCCCCATATACCGGAGGTGGCGGGTTCAAACCCAGCCCTGGCCAAAAATTGGCCATCAACAACAACAAGATAAATAATAAAAAAGACAGCATTTAATCTCAAAATAAATAAATAAGTAAAATATTTTGAATGAATTAGTTCTTAATTGTTTTAAAAATCATGAATGAATTCAGAGTTGTTCAGATAGCAACATTTTTTCCTGAGTTCTGCCAGTTAATCTCATTGTTCAAAGATCTGAGAAGCACTGCTTTATTTGCTGGGAAAGTGCCCTATCCATGTCTACTTGAATAATGAGGTGCAACTAAATGACCAGATAAAAAGCTTGCATTAGTATTTTGTAGTTTTATTTTCATATAACCAGTATGTTGGATTATTTCCAAATATTTTCCTTAGGATTTTTTTTTTTGAGGCAGAGTCTCTATTGCCCCAGGGTAGAGTGTTGTGACATCAGCCTAGCTCACAGCAACCTCAAACTCATGGGTTCAAGCAATCCTCTTGCTTCAGCCTCCTGAGTAGCTGGGACTACAGGCACCTGCCACAATGCCTGGCTATTTTTTTTTCTCTTGATAGTAGAGATTGGGTTTTACTCTGGCTCAGGCTGGTTTTGAACTCCTGAGCTCAAGCAATCCCCCCACCAGGGCCTCTCTGAGTGATGGGATTACAGCATGAGCCACTGCACTCAGCCCATTTATCAGTTATTTTGTGTATCACTCTTGCTGGCAAAACTACTAAAAAGCAGAAAACTATTAAAATGCTGTACTTTTTATAATTGAATTGTTAAGAATTTTCTAGCCTCACTGATAGGAATTTGTGGTGGTAAAGATTAAAGAGGTAGTCTTTGACACGTGTCGAAATACCTTAAGCAAAAAGAAAAAAAATGTACGACCTGCTCACACTGTTTTTATAATTGGGTTAAACAGTAATTTCATCTGAGTATACACATGTAACACATATGAGCTTTGTCAAATCAACACACAATGTTAGTGGGTTGTGAATTTTTGTAAAACATAATATGCTACTTTGACTCTAAGATATTAGACTTGCAAAATAGATATTACACTACTTAAATAGATCATGTACGTGCCTAGAATACATTTTTGTCTTATTACAAAGCTAATTCCTTCTACATATCATTTATCAATTTAGTTTGAATGTCTGATTGGTTATTCTACACAACGGACAGTTGATAAGGTCAAGAAAATGTAGAACCATAATTTGGTATTGCTAAACCATGCCCTAAGCTAATTAGGAATAAATGGGAGTCCCCTCGCCTGACCTCTTTTTTTGATACTAGGTACATGTCATAATATCATTTGTGGCATTGACGTGGTATTCAGAATAGTGCAGGATAATAATTATAATGATAAGTTATTTGCAGATGGTGCGGGTTACAGAAGCTTCATTATACACTAAATGATAAATCTCGGGCTGCGGTGGTGCTGTCATACAACTTGAAATTTCACTTTTAATTCTTTTATTTTTAGATCAATCAATGTCTGTCTTACAGTCATTAAGTGAAAACACAAAATGTGATGCTCCCAGTACTCAGTGGCGTTTAGAATAACATGTAATGAATGTGCAGGCCAGGAAACGTTCCTCCCTTCTAATTCTCCGGTGACGTCAGGTGCTCCGGGCATCTGCTCTCCTGTTCTCTGTTTATTAGATGGCTCATTCTTAATGCAGACTTATTTTTGAAGCTCATATGTTCGGTCAAACTAAAATGAAAATCAAACGATGCCCTTGCTAAGAATGCTGTGGATAAACACGAAGCTGATGATGACGAGCACTGAGATTAAACTGGAGTTGTCTTCAGATCTGAATGTGAATTGTCAATACTTGCTGGAACTATTCAGCGTTGAATTTTCTGGAAGCAAAAGTGGAATATTTCACCTGCGAATCAATCTATCAAGATATTAGAGCCAGAGGATGTGATGGTGACACATCACACTTAGAATAAGAGCAGTGTTTTTCCATGAGATTTTACTTCTACTGAGCCCTTTTTTCAGGTGAGAGTGTGTCATTTTTAAAATGAAAGAGCTCAGACTGAACTACCTTGTGGGCAAGCCATAAAGGGCATGTTTGTTGCCAACCTGAAAAACAAGAACTCAGTAACTCAGAATTTCTCCAATGATATGCTTCCCCAACTCTCAAACATCACCACAGCCTTCAAGATCCATGGTTGAGACCCAAGTAGTGTCAATGTAGGATATTAAGGGAGAAAGGAAGGATTCCATCTCTCCCAGAAGGGACACAAAGCTATAGGAAAGTGAAAAGTATTTTTGGAAAATGGAGCCCGATTCAATGTGCCCCAAAGGTAGAGTTCCTGGCTCAAGGTAAAATTAGGAAAGCAGCTTTAATGATGATAGTAAAAGCCTCACATGTGAGCTTAAGGCAGTGGTTCTCAACCTTCCTAATGTTGTGGCCCTTTAATACAGTTCCTCATGTTGTGGTGACCCCAGCCATAAAATTATTTTCATCATGGCATTAGGAAGGTTGAGAACCGCTGACTTCAGGAATTCCAGTTTATTTTCTGGGTAACTCTGAGTCATTGAAGATTTTCTTTCTTTTTTTTTTAAATTTATTTTACTAAGTCAAATACACATAGATCATAAATACATTCATGTATATGTGGGGTACAATGTGCTGTTTTTTTTATACAATCTAATGTGGTTACATTAAACCAATCAACAGTTTTCACCTCATTTACTTGATTATTGTGCCAAAACTTCTATGTTCGACACTTCATAGATTTGACTTGTACCCTTGTCATGTGCTCATAAAGATTTTCAAACAGAGTAAGGCAGTGACTCTGAGGACAGCATGGCTCATTTTGATCAGATTGGCTTGTATGTGTGTGAAAGATCAAAACAAAAACCTTGTACTTAAATTTTGGGTGAATGTTTGAAGAGCTGAATAAATAAGCAGCAAGACCATTATCCCCAAATGAGAGGATACGGCTCATTTTAATTCAATATTTTACATTTAAAATCACCAGGCATAAAAGCGCCTTGGAAAAGTGATGAAATAAAATGGCTCTCATTACCAGAGAATAGTTTTTATTTCCCACTCAGTATCAATGGAAGATTAATTCTAACATGGGCACAGCTGTGGCTTATTTTGGACTTGTGACTCTAACAATAGAACTTAACTGATCAGGTCCTAAGGCATGAAGCATGTGGGGCTGGTGACGTGCAGAGACATTTCTCAGGTTCTCTTCTTCCCTTTCCTATAAAGGAACTGGCATTTTGGTAGGGATACAAGAAAGAAAAATATACTAAACATATTTGACATTTGAGAGTTGATAAATGGTTATATCTTAGAAACAAAACAAATGGACTTCTCTTTAATACAATTTTGTATCCAAATACATTTCTTTTTTTTTTTTTTTTTTTTGAGGGGGACTGGGGCTGGGCTTTAACCTGCTACTTCTGGTATATGGAGCTGGTGCCCCACTCCTTTGAGCCACAGATGCTGCCCCCCAGAAACATTTCTTTTTCTTTTTACACTGATTGTATTTGTTAGGTAAAGTCTTCTTACAATTGTGTCTTGCCTCCAAAAGGTGTGTCACACACCAAGACCCTACCCTCCTCCCTCCTTCTTTCTCTCTGTGCTTGCCCCTTCCCCCACCCCCACCATGTCATTAATTGTCCTCATCAAAACTGAGTACATAGGATTCATGCTTCTCCATTCTTGTGATGCTTTACTAAGAAGAATGTGTTCCACTTCCATCCAGATTAATACAAAGGCTGTCAACTCTCCATTTTTTTTAATGGCTGAATAGGTTGGGGGGCATTTAGGCTGTTTCCACATTTTGGTAATTGTAAATTGAGCTGCAATAAACAGCCTAGTACAAGTGTCCTTATGATAAAAAGATATTTTCCCTTCTGGGTAGATGCCCAATAATGGATTGCAGGATCAAATGGGAGGTCTAGCTTGAGTTCTTTGAGGGTTCTCCATACTTCCTTCCAAAAGGGTTGTATTAGTTTGCAGTCCCACCAGCAGTGTAAAAGTGTTCCCTTCTCTCCACATCCAGTCCAGCATCTGGAGTTTTGAGATTTTGTGATGTGGGCCATTCTCGCTAAGGTTAAATGGTATCTCAAGGTGGTTTTGATTTGCATTTCTCTAATAATTGGTAATGATGAGCATTTTTTCATGTTTGTGAGTCATTCATCTGTCTTCTTTAAAGAGGGTTTATTTATGTCTCTTGCCCATTGATAAATGAGATTGTTGGCTTTTTTCATGTGGATTAATTTGAGTTCTCTAAAGATCCTAGTTATCAAGCTTTTATCTGATTCAAAATGTGCAAATATCCTTTCCCATTGTGTAGGTTGTCTATTTGCTTTGGTGCTTGTCTCCTTAGCTATACAGAAGCTTCTCAGTTTGAGTAAGTCCCATTTGTTTATTTTTGTTGTTGTTGCAATTGCCATGGCAGTCTTCTTCATGAAGTTTTTCCCTAAGCAGATATCTTCAAGTGTTTTTCCTATGCTTTCTTTGAGGATTTTTATTGTTTCATGCCCTAAATTCAGGTGTTTTATCCATCTTGAATCAATTTTGTGAGTGGAGAAAGGTGTGCGTCCAGTTTTAGTCTTTTACATGTGGATATCCAGTTCCCCCAGCACCATTTATTGAATAGGGAGTCTTTCCCCCAGTGCATGTTCTTGTTTGGTTTATCAAAGATTAGGTGGTTGTAAGATGTTAGCTTCATTTCCTGGTTTTCTGTTCGATTCCAAATATCTATGTTTCTATTTCTTTGCCAGTACCATGCTGTCTTGACCACTATGGCTTTGTAGTGCAACCTAAAATCTGGTATGCTGATGCTCCCAGCTTTGTTTTTATTACTAAGAACTGCCTTAGCTGCACAGGTTGTGTTCTGTGTTTTTTTTCCATTCAAAACACAGAATCATTTTTTTCCGAGCCTTGAAAGTACAATGTTGGTATTTTAATATGGATGGCATCGAATCAATAGATTGGGAAGTATAGACATTTTAGCAATGTTGATTCTTCCCAGCCATGAGCATGGTATGTTCTTCTATTTGTTAATATCCCCTGCTATTTCCTTTCTTACAATTTAGTAATTTTCTTTACAGAGGTCCTTCACCTCTTTTGTTAGGTATATTTCTAGGTATTTCATTTTCTTTGAAGCTATGGTGAATGGAGTTGTGTCCTTAATTAGCTTCTCATCTTGACTGTTATTGGAGTATACAAAGGCTACTAACTTGTGGATGTTAATTTTATATCCTGAGACATTACTGTAGTTTTTGATGACTTCTAGGAGTCTTGTGGTTGAGTCTTTGGGGTTTTCTAAGTATAATATCATATCATCAGCAAAGAGGGGGAGTCTGACCTCCTCTCTTCCCATTTGGATGCCCTTTATTTTCTTGTCTTGCCTAATAGTACTAGCTAGAACTTCTAGCACTATGTTGAATAGTAATAGTGACAGACAACAACCTTGTCTGGTTCCAGTTTGGAGAGGACAAGCTTTCAGTTTTATTCCATTCAGTAACATATTAGCTGTGAGTTTTTCATAGATAGCGTCGATCAGTTAAAGAAATGGGAAACCTATGCCTATACTTTTCAGTGTGCTAATTAGAAAAGGATGCTGGCTTTTAGCCAATGCTTTTTCTGCATCTATTGAGAGGATCATATGGTCCTTGTATTTGCTTCTGTTAATACATTCAATAACATTTATGGACTTGCGTATGTTAAACCAGACTTGCGTCCCTGGGATGAATTCTACTTTATCATGATGTATGACTTTTTTGATGATAAACTGTAATCTATTGGCTAGGATTTTGTTGAGAATTTTTGCATCTATATTCATTAGTGAAATTGGTCTGAAATTCTCCTGTTTAGTTGGGTCTTTTCCTGGTTTTGGTTTCAGGGTGAAGTTTGTTTTGTAGAATGTGTTGGGGGAAGATAACTTCCTTGTCAATTTTTTGGTATAATTTCTGCAGTACAGGAATAAGCTCTTCTTTGAAGGTTTGATTGAATTCTGGTGTGAAACCATCTGGACCAGGGCATTTTTTTGTTGGAAGATTTTTTATTGTTTCTTTGATCTCAGTGCTTGAAATTAGTCTGTGTTCAGGAGCTCTATTTCTTCCTAGTTAAGTCTAGGGAGAAGGTGTGATTACAAATATATTGTAATTCCTTCACATTGTCAAATTTTTGGACATAGAATTTCTGGTAGTATTCAGAGATGATCTCTTGTATTTCTGTGGCTTCAGTTGTTATTTCCCCTTTATAATTTCTGATTGAGATTACCAGAGATTTTACTTTTCTATTTCTAGTTAGTCTGGTCAAAGGTTTATCTATTTTATTTGTTTTTTCAAAAAACCAACTCATTGTTTCATCAATTTTCTGAATGATTCTTTTGTTTTCAATTTCATTGATCTCTGATTTAATTTTGGATCTTTCTTTTCTTTTACTGGATTTAGGCTTAGATTGTTTTTTTTCCAATTCCATAAGACAGCTTGTGAGTTTGTTGGTATGCTTTCTTTCTGTTTTTCAAATGTAGCCTTCTAAAGCAATACATTTTCCTCTCAGAACTGCTTTTGCAGTATCCCACAGGTTTTGGTAGCTTGTGTCTTCATTGTTGTTGTGCTCAAGTAGGTTAATGATTTCCTCTTTTATTTCTTTCTGCACCCAACTTTGTTTCAACAGAAGGTTGTTTAATTTCCATGCCTTTAGTGTGGGGTTGAACATTTTCACTGGAGTTGAGTTCCACCTTTGGTGCCTTGTGGTCTGAGAAGATACAAGGTAAAATTTCAATTCTTTTGATTATGTTGAGGTTTGTTTTATGTCCTAGGTTATAATCAATTTTGGAGAATGTTCCATGGGGCAATGAGAAGAATGTATATTCTTTATCTTTGGGATGGAGTGTTCTATATGTGTCTATCAAGCACAGTTGTTCTAGGGTCTCATTTAAGTCCCTTATATCTTTGTTTAATTTCTGTCTAGAGGATCTGTCCAGCTCTGTAAGAGGAGTGTTAAAGTCCCCTGTTATTATGGTGTTGTACGATATCATATTGCTCAGACTGAGTAAAGTCTGTTTCAAGAATCTGGGAGCATTTAAACTGGGTGCATACATATTTAGAATTGAAATGTCTTCTTGTTGTATTTTTCCCTTGACCAATATAAAGTGACCATCTTTGTCTTTTTTTATTTTATTTGCTTTAAATCCACATGTATCTGAAAATAAAATCACAACTCTTCCTTTCTTCTGAATTCCATTTGCCTGAAAAATTGTCTTCCAACCCTTAACTCAGAGCTTTAATTTGTCTTTTGAAGCCAAGTGTGCTTCCTGAACACAGAAAATGGATAGCTTGTGTTTTTTCATCCAATCAGCCAATCTATGCCTCTTCAATGAGGAATTCAAGCCATTAACATTTATTGATATAATTGATAAGTGGGGTAGTGTTCTATTCATCTTATTTTGTGAGAGTCCATTGCTTAGTTTTATCTTTGCATCATTGTGGAAGTCAGGTTCTGCCCTTTAATTTCTGAGTTCTTGCTTTGCTAATGATCCATTATGATGGTCAGTGTGTAGAACAGATTAAAGTATTCCCTATAGAACTGGTCTTGTTGTGGTGAATTTCCTCAATGTTTGCATATCAGTAAATGATTTGATTTCTCTGTCTATTTTAAAGCTTAGCTTAGCAGGATTTAGAATTCTGGACTGGAAATTGTTCTCTTTAAGTAGATTTAAGACCATTGTCTTCTTGATTGAAAAGTTTCATTAGAGGAGTCTGCAATCACCCTGATAGATTTGCCCCTGTAGGTCAACTGGCACTTACTCTTGGCAGCTTGAAGAACCTTTTCTTTTGTCTTGACTTTGGACAGGTTCATCATAATGTGTCTTGGAGAAGCTCTGTTAGAGTAGCAGTAACCTGGGGTCCAATATTCCTCTGAAAGGAGTATGTCAGAATCTTTGGTGATATTTGGGAAATTTTCATTTATAATATTCTCTAGTATGGCGTCCATTCCACTGGGGCATTCTCTTCCCCTTCTGGGATACCTATAACTCATATGTTTGAATGCTTCATAAAGTCCTATATTCCTTCAGTGAACGTTCTGCTTTCTCTCTCTTCTTTTCTGCCCCTTTAACTATCTGAGTTATCTCAAGAGCTTTGTCTTCTACTTTTGAAATTCTTTCTTCTGCACAGTCTAATCTGTTGTTGATACTTTTTATTGCATCTTCAAGTTCCCTAATTGACTGCTTCAGTTCTTTTAGCTCTGCTATATTCTTTCTATATTCTTCATATTGTTCATTTCTTATTTGATTCTGTTTTTGGATTTCCTTTTGGTTATTTTCCACTTTATCAACAGTTTCCTTCATTGTTTCCATCATTTCCTTTATTGTTTTCATCATCTGTATTTTAAATTCCCTTTCTGTCATTTCTAATATTTCTTTATAGGTAGAATACTCTGCTGTAGCTACCTCATGGTCCCTTGGGGTGTTGCTCTGGACTGGTTTTTCATGTTGCCAGGATTTTTCTTCTGGTTCTTCCCCATGAGTGTTTTTTTTTTTTTTTAAATCTGTTTCCTTGCCCTAAATTTCACTTCCTCTTGCTCTTTATGTTACCATGCATCTGGCCTAGGGTTTCAATGAGTCCTTTGGTACAGGACCAGAAAGATGAGAAGACTGAAGAGCAAGAAGGGAACAAAGATTTACATATATATATATATATATGAGAGAGGCAAAGAAAGAGGGAGACAGGAGAAATATAGGTGTACAATAGGGTACTATGACTCAACCTTAAAACCCCCCAACCTCTGGGGGTGCTGGGTTGGGTGGGTCCCTTGAGGTCAGCAGCTTTTTCCCAGCCCATTAAGATACAGTACCCCACCTCCACCAAGTAGAGAGGAAAGACAAAAATGATATAAATCAAACCAAAACAAGCAAACAGAAAACTTTATGTGATAAAATTGGGGGAAAAAATCAAGTAATAGGGATAGAAACACTAGCAAAAAGGAAGTTCTAATTCTTAAAGAAGGCAACAATGGAAAATTATATTTAAACTACAAAAATGGAGAAGGAAAAGAAAGGGAAAAAAAAAAAGAAAAATCCAGAGGGAAAATGTTGAAATTTAAAAAAAATAAAAAACCAAAACCAAAAACAAAGCTATATATATATTGCTGAATATTGTGTGGGAAACAGGTGATCTTCTGGGATATGAGATGTTATTCACAATGCTGATACAGCTATATGAGATGGAGACTGGAGGCCTCTGCTGATTTCTCAAACCCCGCAAGGGAGAGAGCCTAAGTCTCTCTCCTCAGCCCACTTAAAAGGCACTTTACATTTTTAACCTTGGCTAAGCAGAAGTTTTCCAGGAAAGCACTTGTCACTGGGATCACTCCTGAATGGGCTGTCTGCTTACCCAGTGTGCCAAAACCTATCTCACTCTATGCCCCTGAGGGCCAAGGCTGTCAGATGTCTCAGTCCCTGCCTCTAGGCTGCTCAGTCAGGTCTTCCACCAATCCTCCTCACTCTGTGGGCAGAGTTTAATGGGGCAGTTCTCCTACAATGGCTCCCATGGCCCACAGCATAACACTATTAGCTCCATCTGGGTCAGGTGCAGTCCAGGGCTCTACACAATGCTCAAAGTCCTCTGCACTCTCACCCAAGTTCTCCCAAGGTAGTTCAACTGAGTGCCAAGTCCAAAAGTAAAAAAAGCCAAAACAGCTCACAGGTAAGGCCTTTCCAGTTTGCAATCTCACTGCCTTTGGCGGGATTAGACAGAATGAACACACACAACCACTTGCCAGTTCTACTGCTTTTGTCCTCCTTGGGGGGTCCAAAAGTCTCTCACTGACTCTGTGTGTCCCCAAAGGGATGTTTCCTGGCAGATCCTACCAGCCAGAGTTGCCTGGAGTCTTCTCTCCCAAGTCTCACCATGCCCAGTTGCAAGGAAGCTGTTACTTGACTGCCATCTTGCACCTCCCCCCAAATACATTTCTTATTTAAGGGATATTAAAATACTTCTAAGGAATAGTAAAAATTTTGAAAATATCTTACAGGTATGAGTTTCAGCTTTAGCTTAACTACACCTGTGACTTCTCAGTTGTCAACTGAGAAGAAATCCTAAAAGGCAAATATCACAAGAAGTCTGTGGCAAATATGGTGCTATTGGTTTTATTTCAAATAAACCAACTCTCCAAGAGACTTAGAACTGCCTAAGAATCAAGAACAATATTGCACATTTATTAACAGAAGTTTCCTTCTTGATTAAATGACAATTATATTCCACCTTCCTAATAATGTGTTGAGAGAATCAAATGCATTATAATATAAAATAAAAGTGACATTTCAACTGTCATAGTCTTTAGGTGTAAGTTAACACTATTCTATCAAAATATTTTAAAGGAAAAAAAGTATTAATATTACCATTGGAATGAAATAGATAAACATAAGAGCTGTTATGTTTTGAACACCTGTCTTATGCCGGTAGCAGCCAAGAAAATATATATTGTTGTTTGTGATACTCAAAATAATCCTCTGAGTTTGTCCTCACCATCTCCACCCTTTTAGAAATGAAGATGAGGATGTTTGTAGATACAGTAGCTTGTCTGTCACTCCAGTGACCACGTGGGACAAGGTCCTGGCTTCCCTGTTATGTCCCCACATCTTTCTATGGGTATAGTCTTGGTCATGTGGCTGTGTGACCTGCAGAAAAGGCATAATACTATTGTTTTCATTTTTAATTTAGAAGAAATACAAAAAAAAAAGATTATGTACATTTTTAGGGCAGTGTTTTTTCTCATCCTTGGTTGGCTTAAACATGGGGTGGAGCACTCATCCATCAGCGTTAGAGCCCCCTAAGCCCTCCCAACTGTGTCCATATTAGCACTAATCTTCCATTGATGTCCTTGGTGGTATGGGCAGTATGAGGCTGTCAAATGAGGGCTTTGGAAAACAACGTGTAGTTTTAAGTCACGTTAACCATAAATTCAGCTCAGAAAACTGTGTGTCACACCAGCCCAAACCAGGACTCCCCCTCTCCACAAAAGCCAACCTCCCACTGCTTAAAGATGTACCCTGTTGACCATGGAACTCAGGCATTCTCACAATTTGACTCCTTGTCTTTATAATCTCATCATTCTCCATGTGTCACCAGCCATCCTACATTAACACCACCATCCCCTCCATACAAGAGCAGGTTAGAACTTTTCATTCTATTTTCTTTTTCCATTTGCTAGCTGCTGAGCCAAAACATACATGTTTCTTTATTCTCTATTTTAAAATATTTCTCATTTTTTCAAGGGCAAAGTGAAAAGTTGGCTGTGTCTTCTTTAATTAATGCATTTATTTGTACCCCTCTAACATTTATATCATTCTGCTTCTGAAAAGTAATTAGTAATTTGCAAATGTGAGCTCTCTTCTCTCAGTGCCCAGGGTAGGGGATTGTCATCTCAGCCTGTGGTGGTGTGTGTTGTACAGAGTCACATGTTTCCAGAACACAGTGATGATCCCACTCTGGTTGGGTTAGGCTATACCTGTGAGTGGTTTGAGGTAGCATATTTCAATACAAAAGTTTATATGAGGATCTTTTCCAGAAGCAGGTAACTCAGGTAACCTAGAGACTCAGAAAGTATGATTTGAAACATGTTGAAAGAAGATAAAAGTTATTGGGCTGGAAAAAAAAAATACAGAGACAGAATGACCCGTCTTGTTCCATTTAATTTCCAGAGTGTTGAGAAATAAAGAGTGAATCACAATTACAAGGAGGCAAATACAAAGAAGGATATCCTAAAATATATAATGACTATATATATATATATAAATATATAATATATATATAAATATGTATATATAATATATATTCCTATATATAGGAATTTATATATATATTCCTATATATAGGAATTTATATACAAATTCCTATATATTTTAGGATATATATATCCTAATATACTAGATACTAGATACTAGAGTTGATGATGGACGGGCTCACCCAGCAGAGAGTCCTATAGTTCAGGGAGTTCTAGCACATGTGGAAACACTATAATGGGAATGCCTATTTTTAGCAGAAATTTTGAGAGAGTGGGGAAGAGGTGAATATTACAGAGTTTTCCAGTACTTCCTAGGAAGATGTTACATTACATCATTTATGGCAAACTTCAAAATCATTCTTCCCTCCAATGCTAAAGTGATATTCTAGTTTCAAGCATCATCAACTCTAGCATCTAAACCCTTAAATAGAAGCTTGCTTTCAGATGCTCTACCTTCACAGTCTCAAAGTTTACTTTAAATACTTCCTATGGTTATTGAATATATCATAAATTCCCATTTTTTTTTCATTTTGTATCAGCTCATAATATTTACTTATTTCCTCATGGTCACAAATTTAAATCCACTGATTTCAGGTTGGACATAAGTCACTTTACATAGACAGGAAAGGAGACAAGGTAGGGGGAAAAAGGAAAACACTTCTTCTGCCCTTCTAACAAGAATAAAGAAAATTTCACCAGCTAAATAATAATAATTTTTTTAAAAAATTCTTGCTTTTTAAGCTTTTACAGGCTTCAGTAAAATGGATGACAAATCAAAGTAAATTTAGGTAGTAAATTCAGGACAGACCACAAAATAATTCAGTTAATACTATTTTGTATGGTTAGAATCACACATTCTACCAGTTAGAGTTCCCACCAGAAACTCAAAGTTTAAATTAATACTTAAGATTACTACATATTACATTTGTGATTTTGTATACAGTATAACATTTTTGCGTGTATTTATTTTAATTGCTATGGTAAAACTCTTATGATTCCACTCCCAAACTTTTTAGAAAAGATATTATTCAGCAAATGAAATTACATGTAGTATCCAGGTCTTTGAACTCCAGAGATGTTTAAGGAGATTTAATGACATTTACAAAGCTTATAAAATTCAGCTTGACAAACATCTGATTTTAATAATTTTTGGTGTTTAATATAGGTAATTTTAATTTAAGCTATGAGAAATGTTGATCATTGATATTTTCATAAGCATAAATGCAATTTTGGTACAAATAGAGAAAAGCATGCCCCAGTAAGTTCTTAAAAAATGATAGCTGTATGTGTCTGTTGTTGGTGTAATTGCTACAGAAGTCTTCTTCATAAAGTCTTTTCTCAGGCTGATATCTTTAAGTGTTTTCCTCTCACTTTCTTTAGGATTTTTATTATTTCATGCCTTAGATTTAGATCCTTTATACATCTTGAATCAATTTTTGTGAGTAGAGAAAGGTGCAGGTCCAGTTTCAGTCTTTTACATGTAGATATTAATTCTCCCAGCACCATTTATTAAAGAGGGAGTCTTTACCCCAGTGAATGCTCTTGTTTGGTTTATCAAAGGTTAGGTGGCTGCAAGTTGTTGGTTTCATATGAAGGTTTTCTATTCAATTCCAAATATCTATGTCTCTATTTTTGTGCCAGTACCATATTATCTTGACCACTATGGCCTTGTAGTATAGCCTAAAATCTGATAAAGCAATACCCCCGGCTTTGTTTTGTTACTAAGGACTTCCTTAGCTATAGGGGTTTTTTTCTGATTCCATATGAAATGCAGAATCATTTTGTCCAAATCTTGAAAGTAAGATATTGGTATTTTAATGGAATGGCATTGAATTGGTAAATTATTCTGGAAATAATAGAACACTGAGGATTATAGGCATAGTTGGCACATTTCTTAAGCTGATCAAAGCCAACTATGACAACCCACAGCTAATGTTTTATGAATGGAGTAAAACTGAAATCATTTTCATTTAGAAGTGGAACCAGACAAGGTTGTCCTTTATCACCACTACTATTCAACATAGTGGTGGAAACTCTAACCAATACAATCAGGCAACAGAAGGAAATGAAGACATCCATATGGGAGCAGAGGAGGTCAAACTCTGCCTCTTTGCTGATGATATGACCTTATACTTAGAGAACCCTAAAGTTTCAACCACAAGACTCCTGAAAGTGATCAAAAAATACAGTATTGTCTCAGGATATAAAATCAATGTCCACAACCCAGAAGCCTGAGTATAAGCCACTAACACCCAAGATGAGACGCTAATTAAGGGCACAATCCCCTTCACAATAGTTTCAAAGAAAATGAAATACCTAGAAATGCAACTAACAAAATAGGTGAAAGACCTCTATACAGAAAATTATGAAACCCTAAGAAAAGAAATAGTGGAAGATATTAAAAAACAAAAGAACATACCATGCTCATGGCTAGAAAGGATCAACAATGTAAAAATGTCTATACTCACCAACACCATCTAGATATTCAATGCTATCCCTATTAAAACACTGACAGCATACTTTCAAGATTTGTAAAAAATAATCTTCATTTTGAATAGAACTAGGAAAAAAAAAACCCACATAGCGAAAGCAATTCTTAGTAAAAGAAAACAAATCCAGGGGCATCAACCTCAACCTCCAGACTTTAGGCTGAACTATATGGCCATAGTGGTCAAAATAGTATGGTATTGGCACAAAAAATAGATATTTAGACATTTGGAATTTAATAGAAAACCAAAAAATGAAACTCACATCATACAGGCACCTAATCCATGATAAACCAAAGAAGAAAATACACTGGGGAAGAAAATCCCTATTCAATCAATGGTGCTGAGACAAGTGGATAATCATATGTCATAGACTGAAACTGTATCTGCACCATTGTCCACTCACAAAAATTGATTCAAGATCAATAAAAGACCTAGATTTAAGGCATGAAATGATAAAAATCCTCAAAGAAAGCATGGGAAAAATACTTGAATATATTAGCCTGGGGAAAGACTTTATGAAGAAGACTTCTGTGGCAATTGCAACAACAACAAAAAATAAACAAATTGTACTGAATTAAACTGAAAAGCTTCTGTACAGCTAAGGAGACAACAACCAAAGCAAATAGACAACCACATAATGGGAAAGGATATTTGCATATTTTGAATCAAACAAAAGTTTGATAACTAGGATCTACAGAGAGCTCAAATTAATCTACATGAAAAAAGCCAACAATCTCTTATGGTAAAGTGAGATGAATATAACCTTCTTTAAAGAAGACAGATGAAAATCTAACAAACTTATGAAAACACTCATCATCCTTAATTATTAGAGAAACGAAAAACAAAACCACCCTGAAATACCAGCTAACCCCAGTGTAAATGGCCCACATCACAAAATATCAAAACTGCAGATGCTGGCCTGGATGTGGAGAGAAGGGAATACTTTTACATTGCTGGTGGGACTGCAAACTAATACAACCTTTTTGGAAGGAAGCATGGAAAACCCTCAAATAACTCAAACTATACCTTCCATTTGATCCTACAACCTCATTTCTGGGCATGTATCCAGAAGAAAAAAAAAATCCTTTTACCATAAAGTCACTTGCACTAGACTGTTTATTGCAGCTCAGTTTACAATGTCAAAATGTGGAAACAGCCTACGTGCTCACCAACCCAGGAATGAATTAGCAAGCTGTGGTATATGTAGAACATATGTAGAACATACACTGGGGAAGAACATATGGTCTACATATCCTACAGCTTGCTAATACTCTTCAGCCACTAAAAAGGATGGAGGCTTTACATCTTCTGTATTAATCTGTATGGAAGTGGAACACATTATTCTTAGTAAAACATCACATGAATGGAGAAGCAACAATCCCATGTACTCTGTTCTCATATGAGGAGAATTAATAGCCTAGTATATGGTGAGGGTTGTTGGAAAAGGACAGCAGAGTGAGGGAGGCAGGGAGGGCAGTGTGTGGAACACCAGTGTGAAACCCAGTGTGTAAAGCACCTTTTGGGAGAGGAACACAGTTATAAGTGGAACTTTATCTAACAAATGAAATCAATATAAACTGGTTCTTTGTATCCTCAATGAATCCCCAGCAATACTAATCAAAAAAGAAAAAGGTGAAGGGAATTGAAGGCAAAGCAGATAACTACTGAATGGAAATCTAAAAATTGAACCAAGAAATGAATGAAAGACAGAATGAAATTAGAAAAGATATATCAGAGCTTCAAATATTGATGCAATCATTCAGAAAACTTAATGATGCTCAAGAAAACATAAATAACAGATTAAACAATGAAGAAAAATGAATCTCAGGGCAAGAGGATAACACTCTTGAACTAACTTGGGCATTTAAAGAGGCAGGAAAAAAAAGAGAGTAAAAGTTTAAAAATTTAGAGAATTATGTCACTTCACACAGCATATAGACATATGAATTATAAGTAATCCTGATGAAAAAGTAGATTGATACAAAGGTATGGAAGCCCTACTGGACAATATCATAACTGAAAATTTCCCAAGAATTAACAATAATTCTGACATACTCTTTTTAGATGGATATCAAATCCTGGTTAATCTCAATTCAAACAAAGCATCTCCTAGACACACTGTAATGAACCTGACCAAGGACATGATGGAAGAGAAAATTCTACAAGCAACAATTGACCAACAGGGACAGATCCATCAGGGTGACAACAACATTTTCAGCTGAAACATTTCAAGCCAAAAGAGGGTGGTCTTCTATTTTTAACTTTCTTAATTTTTTTTCATCCCAAGATTTTGTATCTTTCATATTCAACAGAGAAATGAAGTATTTTAATGACATGCGAGCAATGATCAGCTGTTCAGGAAGTACCCAGATCCATTCTTCACACTGAGCATCACAATGCAACACCAACAAAACAGACACCCAGAAACTACAGGACAAAATTTAGCTTCCACAGTGGTGTATGGATAAAACTAAGCAACAGACTTTCACAAAAAAAGATAATCATAACTCCACCATACTTATCAATTCTCTCAATAAAAGTGATTTCTTTGAAGTTCCCACTGAAGAGGCACAGGCTGGCTGATTGTAAAAAACAAGCAAACAAATCAAATAAACACAAGGCAAATATATACTGTTTTCAGGAAATACATCTAACCTGGAGGACAAAACACCAAATTAAACAAATATCCATGCAAGGAAATAACATCAGAGGAATGAAGAATCAGCTGAGTAAATACAGTATCTGGTTTTGACCTTATATCATTTAAAACTCACTCACTCTATCACTCAAGAGGGCAGAAAATGCATAATTTCATTGAATATCCCACCACTCACCAACCCTTGGAAGTGCTGCACCAGTACACTTGAGTGCAGAGAGAATCTGTGTGCCTGGCGGAGGGAGAGTGAAGTGTCTGTGGATCATTGCATATAACTCAGCCTACCCTGTCACAGCAGAACACAGTACAGGACATAATTAAACTGCCCTCTTCAAGGCTCGACAAGGTCTCTCCATTTTCTAGGCCTGAGTGAGAGCAGAGATCAGTCTCATTGCACACCCCATCTCTAGGCACAAACAGGCTCATAAAAACCAGCCTGACCAGGATCTCATTTGGTCTGCCTCTCCCAGAGCAAGGAATACACCCTAAATAAGAGGCTTACCCTCTAGGGACAGAGAAGTTCACCTCTGGTTGGCCCATATTTCTACACAGGGGCAGTTTTAAAATTAACTTCTGCCCACAGACCTCTGACACCAAATGGTTGGGACATATTCCAGACATACCATTCCACCTCCTCCCAAACCTCCCTATGCCTAGGATAGGAAAAGCAATATATAGACCTCTAGACAGAGGTCCACATAAGCTACCCATTTAAAAACTCCAGTTTGGCTTACCAAAGGCTCTGATTTTCTTACCGCTCTTTTATTATAAAGAAAATCTGTCTGTCCGCTTTATTTACGTGGTCAGTGGATTCATTCTTTGAATCTCTAAGACCTAGGACCTGACACAGAGAGATTCCAGCTCCGTGTTTCCAGTTGCATATTTTGGGGACTCATCTGGGATTTGATATCTTCTGTTCTGGTAAGCAATTGGACCCCTGCTTGAATGTATCCCCCCTTTCTTTCTATAGTCATGGAGATGAAAATGTCAGGCACCTGTCATCCCTAAGAGTGTTTAGTGAAGTTTCCAATCTGCAATTCACAGATAATAGGCTCCTGGAGAACAGGGCTTTGTTCCTCCTTGACTCCAGCAAGGAACGTGGCCTCCACAAGAGGTGCATCTCCAACAAATCCTGTGACCATCTCCACAAGTGCTGCAGAGCAAAGGGGATGCAAGGGAATGCTCAGAGGTTCCTGAACCCATTCTGTTTACATTATCTTTCTCTGATTGAGAGCCAAATGCCAGACAATAACTATGAAAGCAGTAGACAGCCTGGGGTCCCCAGAAGCAGTTGTGACCTCACAGCACTGATGAACCTGACAAAATCCCCGAGTGCCACTGTCCCAGAATCTTTACTGTCAGGCCATGTCTCCTGGGTCCTAAGCCTCTTGCTGTTTACTTTTATAAAATCTTTCCTCCACTCTCAGAAAGAGATGTGGCTTGCCCTCTAAGGTGCTTTCCTTATGGTTTGCACACATGCTCTGCTTGTAAATGCCCTTACTGACCAAGGGGCTACTTTACGTGTTGATTAAGTTTGGATTGACTCTCTCTAGTGTTTCTCAGTTTCTTTTAGTGTGTATTAAGGTCTCTTCTCCATTGCCATTCCCTCCAAAGTTAATCTTACTAGGCTTTTAAGTGTGTTTGCAAGAGATGAAACTGAGACATTTTACTGGTAGACAAATGAGAGACTGAGTTTCTCAGCTCTAAAGACAAGTAGCATTTTACTCATTCCTGAAAGGCATCCCTGGGTGACTGGAAGCCTGTGTGGGAATTGCCTGGGGTGATTCCCCAAGACATGAGTGGTATTATAAGGAAAAATCTTATAAATTGATTAAAAAATGACACATCCTGGAAATGCATATAAGAGCTGATCATTCAGTGTTTTGATCCCTCCTGAAGGTCTTAGACCCCAGCGAGACAGAAACTAAGACCAGTGAGACGAAAAGACCAGCTTGATGGTGAAACATTGAGAAGACTCACCTACAAGGAGAACACTCTGTACTCAAGTTCACTAAACCCTAGATTAAGTTCCTTCTTCAAAATATGGAAAACTGGGGAAGAACTGTAGGGAAAAATTGTTCCCCAACATTGAGCTTAAGCTTGCTTTCTGCTTGAGAGATCTAAAGAGTCACAAGAATGACATGTGAGTTGTTTACATGCAGGAGGGCAGAAAAGTGACCTTTAAGAGAGAATGTATATGTGAAGTGCAGCAATAAAGATTCCTTGGATTTCAAAGGTCTCTTGATGCTGGAGTCAAAGGTGATGCTCAAGATCTGTGGTTTTGCAAAAATGGCAACATTCTATCTGATCTTCTCCATGTCCTCCCTACCATTGCTGATGTCTGATAAGCAGATTTTATGTACTTCTTCCTGTTTTATGGTAATAAATATGGACCTGAGGTTTGCTCAAAAGGACTCCTCCCTAAGCTCCTCAGTCCCCTGGTACAGACTCTGTGTCAAGTCTCTTTATCCCTTGCACCAAAAACCCTTTTAAAAATTAGGAAAGGAAAAGAAAATGACCCTGGGCACCCTATTTGTTTTATTGGTCTATTGGTATAAATGGAAATATCAAAGGTATGACACATTTTCTAAGACTTCAGATGGTTGTGACTAATTCTGGTGCAAAATTTTTACTACGGGAAACAATCACCCCACTGCTATTGTGCTTAATGTATCTACATGATCAACCCACTTCTATGATGTTCAAATGTGTCTCAAACTTGCTTATTTAAACCCTTATCTTACTGGGGTTAGCTATTATTGCCTTGCTGACTTTCTTGGGACAAAAAGAGGGTGGAAACATGGTGTTTATCTGTACTCTGCCAGATATAGAGGTTTCTGTATATTTATGTGTAATGAAAGGCCTGCTTCATAATGGGACATTCCAGGAGATTCCCCACTGGAATTATTCCTTAATAAATGAAATGAAATTGAAATAAAGGGTCTAAAAATAAAAAGGCTTTTTTTTTGTATGTTTCATAACTGAAATTTTGGGAAAATACTATAAGATATAGAGATGTGTTTTTGCAAAGGAAGGATGAGTTTGTATGAGAAAGGAAACATTAAATAGGTAGCAAGATTTGTGCACAGAAGGTATAAAGAAAGATAATAATATTATATAGAAAGGAATTGGATGGAAGGTTTTTTTTCCTGAAATAACTGATGGTCTAAAAAAGAGGTTTAGGGACAAAAACTGAAAGGAATTGCAAGCATGCTTTTGAAATGGTCCTGTGAAGTTGAAAAGTTTGTAGAAAGAAACTATGGAATAGTATATTGGTAAGTAAAGGGAAAGTTCACTAAGCTTTCAGACTCTATCTCCTGGTTACTTTAAATCAAGAATTCAAGCCCAAATGTTACTGGAATAATCAGTTCTGACAGCAAAGCAATGTGGCTAAGGAAAAATTGATGAAAATTTTATATTCTGTAACTTGAACAGAGACTCAATTCCAGTGAGGCTTAGCAATAAATAGTGGTGGCTGAAGATCCACTGTGTCCAGCAAAACCTACTCTTTCCAACTATGGCTTATAGAATAGAGGAACCTATTAGGTAGAAATCACTACGATTGTAAACGTGACTAAATCCAGGCAAGCATCTCACTTTGGGATTGGTCACACACCTTAGTAGACTCCTTTAATGCATGGAGGACACCTTCATGGTTGGAGCAAGTGGAAGTTCAGCAGCTCACGGACAAGACACCCTCATGGATGGATCAAATGAGCTCCTCCAGCCCCTGGGGTGGACTCCCATGGCTGAAGCAAGGAAAAGAGGGAAAATGACCAGACCCGAGTTGTCTGTGTCTTTTGGAGGGAGAATTCTTCCTTAACTTTTGGTACCCTACTAGGAAGCTCGGATGCATTTTACAAGTATTTGAACCTCTAAGTAAAGAATTCATAGTTTTGGGTTTTGCCTGTAGCTTGAAGGAGTAGGGCACCAGCCCCATATGCCAGAGATGGTAGGTTCAAACCAAGCTCCAGCCAAAACTGCAAAAAAACAAAAACACAAACCAAAAAAAATCCCACAGTTTTCTAAACCTCAGCATTAATGCAATTTCTTCATGGTGAGCAATAATCATCAGAGGACGTGTTGAGCTATCTCATGAGTTTTATTTTGCCAAAGGGGAAATAGCTTTTCTGGCTGTAACGGTCTCTCTTGCTTATCAGAAAATCTCAAGGGAAACACTGCCACCTTATCTTGACTCACCAAGAACACCTCCCCCATCTTTTTCAACACTTCTAGGGGAGACAGAGAATGAACTTAAGAAGAAGACCAGTGCCAAAGACTTCCCCTGATCTTGCATGAGTGTTAATGATACAGGGTTCTCCCACTCAGGGCTAGACAGGGCCTCCCCATTCTCTAGGCCCAGGTGAACTCAGAAATCAAATCCCCATCTCTAGGCACAAACAGGCAGCCCTTTCCAGACCATACACTCTGGGCTCTAGCAAGGTCATGAAAAAAAGCAACCTTGAAAGGTTTTGGGAAGTTCCACCTTGAGAAGAGAACATATACTCTGTTTTTTTGACCTGAGGCCAAAACAGCAAAGACCTAATACTATATATACTCCTAGCCAAAGATCCAAACTGGAAACTTCTGACTTGGGTCTTCCCATTAGTCAGAAGCTCTGGTGCTTTTTAGTCATTCTGTATTCTTTTTTGTCTGATAAGGTCCTATCTTACCACTGATTTATGGTCCATGGGTTCATTCTTCAAATCCCAGAGACCAAGGACCTACTGAAGAAAGACATTCTGGAAATAGTGATGTAAAAATTGCTTACGTGTGTACTCCATTCTGTTTAGCTAAAATGGAACAAATTAAGAATGGGCTGGGAAATTTTTCGGATAAAATTGTTAAGTATGTAAATGTCTTCCAAAGTTAAGACAGTGTTCTGACCTCCTATGGAGAAATGTAAGGTTGTTGAAGCTTTAAGAAAGACTACAAAGTGGGGTGATTTTTGGTTCAAAGACAGGCATCTTTGAAGACCCTAACTGGGACTCTGACAATTGTTTTGAACTACTCTCTTCAGGAGAAGAACAAAAAACACTTATCTTTTCTTATGTCACCTAGGAAAACACCAATTTACACTTGACTCTTCAGAGGACCAAATTATCTTAAAGTATAAATTCATTACTCAACCCCAGACATTAGGAGGAATGTACAAAAATTGATCTAGGCCATTAACATAATTCAGAAAACTTCTTACAAGCAATTGCTACTGGAATTTCTTCCTCAGTAGGTCCATGGTATCAGGGATTCGAAGAATGAACCCACAGACCACAAATCAGTGGTAAAATATGATTTTATTAGAAAGAAAGGAATACAGAAGCTGTGAAAAGGTGCCAGTGCTTTTGGCAAAGGGTAAGACCCAAGTCGGAAGTCTGTCTTTGGTCCTTTGTCTAGGGGTATATGTTGTCTAGAGAATTACATTTTGACTAGGATTTGATAGGTGGAAAAATATTCTTTGAAAGTTGAAAGCAGTAGCCCCACTGGGGCAAGGTTATTAGATCCCTGCAGTTTTTGTCTCAGGGAAGAGATTAAGTTGTGTGTTCCCTACTTAAGGTGGAACCACACAAAAAACCCTCAGGCTGCTTTGTTCATGATCTTGTTAGAGCCCAGAGGGTGCAGCCTGGAAAAGGCAGCTTGTCTGTGGCTGGAAATGGGAGTCTGATTTCTGAGCTCACCTGAGCCTACAGAAGGGAGGAATCCCTGTCCAGTCCTGAGTGAGAGAATCCTGTATCACTCCTCCCTTTCCTAATAGAAGCTCTAACTGCCATTAGGAAAAAAGGGCACTGATTGCTCCAAACTGCTTCCTACTGAAGATGGACAGTGATATTGGATGATATTGGATGGTAATATGGCAGTTAGAGGTTCCTCAGCGGAGCATCATCCAGGGTTCACAGTAAATAGAAATCCAGGTTGATTTCTGTAGTTTGAGGCAAAATGTCAGGGTATTCTCTCCATGAAATTGCCCAGGGCCAGGAAACTGGGATCCCTTGTCCAAGCTTGAATGGAGGAAACCTGTATCAATAGAAGAGGATAGTTAGGGTTTCCCCAGATGAAGGGTGATCCAGGAGTCCACAACAGAGTCAGATATTGGGCTGGAACCCTTTTTAATATTTGTGGCCTGGTACTATCTCTTGCTGGCTTCTAAATAAAAACCCCAAATCTTCTTTAGGCTCACAGATGTAGGTGGACTGTAGTTGATTCTCTTCATGGTCCACTTCTATAGGTTCCAGGATTTTACTTGTGAATGATGTATCCAGAAATCTATTCCCATAACTTTAACAGCTGTAGAAGGAGACAAAATAACAGGAAAGGGCCCCTCCCAAGTTGGGGTAATTAGACCTCTTCACAAAGTTAGTTTAATTGCCTCTGGGTTTAAGAGTGCTATAGCTGCTCCAACTCTCAGTGTGGACATACCTTGGCCAAGGTGTGAATTTCTTTACTAAGTTAAGATACAAAGCTGGACCCCAGTGTTGTGTTACAACCCCTAGGGAAATTCCAGCCCACTCTGTAATGTACAGATTAAATTGTTGTCCGGTAGGAAGACTTAAAGCAGGGGCTTGTAAAAGAGCATTTTTCAGCTGTTGGAATGCCTTATCTACCTCTGGTTCCCATTACAGGCACTATTTGGGGGTATTTTTAATTAAAGAATAGAGTTGTCTAGCTCTTTCACTATAACTAGGAATCCAGAGTCTGCAGAAGCCTGCAATTTCTAAGAAGCTGCAAAGCTGTCTAAGAGTTCGAGGTTTAGGGTGAGCCAATATTGGTTCTATTCATTTTTTTGTTAGTTCTTATAGCACTGTGTACATTAATGCAATCATGGGGTACCATGTGCTGTTTCATATACATTTTTAAATACTGTCATCAAACTGGTTAACATAACCTTCATGTCATTTTCTTAGTTATTGAGTTAAAATGTTCATACTCGGCTTTTAGAAAGATTCACTTGTACCCTTGTAAGATAAACCATACATGTGACCCCACCAATCACCCTCCCTCCCACATCCAACCCCTTCACCTCCCCCTCCCACCCCCTTCCCATATTCTAAGGCTATAATTAGGTTATGACATTCCTATAAAAGCTATGAATTAGTTTCAAAGTAGGGCTGTGTACTTTGGATACTTTTTCTTCCATTCTTGAGATACTTTGCTAAGAAGAACATTTTCCAATTCCATCCATATAAACATGAAGGAGGTAAAGTCTCCATCCTTCTTTAGGGC
>CAUYQV010054123.1:0-37051 GCA_963574575.1 Galagoides demidoff
TTTTTTTTATTTTTTGAGACGGAGCCTCAAGCTATCCCCCTGGGTAGAGTGCCATGACATCACAGCTCATAGCAACCTCCAACTCCTGGGCTCAAGCGAGTCTCCTGCCTCCGCCTCCCAAGTAGCTGGGACCACAGGCGCCTGCCACAAAGCCCGGCCATTTTTTGGTTGCAGCCATCATTGTTGTTTGACGGGCCCGGGCTGGGGATTCGAACCCGCCACCTTAGGTGTATGTGGCTGACGCCTTAGCCGATTGAGCCACAGGCGCCGAGCCTAGTATTACATTTTTAAAAACTGAATTATCATTTGCAAGTAGTTAAAATGGAAAACTTTATGAGTTTATTTAGTGTATGAATAAGAAGCAAAAATGGGATTAGGAAGGCAATAATATTTTATATTTTTTGTTTTAAACTGGCCACTATCACACAGTGGTTGTGGCACCAGCCACATACACCGAGGCTGACGGGTTCGAACCTGGCCTAGGCCAGCTAAACAACAATGACAGCTGCAGTAAAAAACAGCCGGGCATTGTGGCAGGTGCCTGTAGTCCCCACTACTTGGGAGGTTGAGGCAAGAGAATCACTTAAGCCTAAGAGTCTGACGTTGCTGTGAGCAGTGTCACTACAGCAGTCTACCAGGGTGAAAGCTTGAGACTTTGTCTCAAAAAAAAAAAAAAAGATAAACTGGCCAATATATCATCTGTTAATTATTTTTAATAACACACTACACAATTGTAACTATAATCCTAAAAATTGTAACATATTTTTGTTATGTTAGAAATAATAATCTGAAGAAAACACATTTTAAAAAATCTAGTTGTGCTTGGAGTTCATTACCCTCTACAAAGTACAAAAGACAATCAAGCTGGGCACAGTGCCTCATGCCTGTAACCCTAGCACTCTGAGAGGCCACCTGTGCTCATAGGTTCAGACCAGCCTGAGCCAGAGCAAGACTCTGTTGTCTCTAAAAATAGCTGGGCATTGTGGTGGGTGCTTGTAGTCCCACCTACTAGAGAGGTTGAGGCAATAGAATTGCTTGAGCCCTAGAGTTTGAGGTTGCTGTGACATCATGGTACTCTACCAAGGGTAACAAAGGGAGACTCCATCTCAAAAAAAAAGAAGACAATCAAGCCTGCTATGTAATATTGTATTTACTCCCTGATACAAAACTTCTGCCTGCCTTTATCTCTTCCACCTTTTCTACTCTTCTGCCTTTCTCTTTTATGCCTATGAAGTCCTAAGCCCTGCTTCCTACTTCAGCTTTTTGTGCTCTGTTCTGTAGCCTGAAAATAGAAGTGAACACTAATACCCAGGAAGGAACCACAAAGCCTCCACACAAGCCCACATGGGAGCTCCCAAGTTTCAGGAACCCTCCACCTCCGTTCTTCTCCTGAGTTCATAATCCCTTCTTGTCTCTCATCCCACCTTGTTATGTCTGCTTAAGGGTGAGGGAGGAGTGGGAGAAGGTATCCACTCTTTTCCAGGTGGGTTACTATTTTTTCTACCATTTGTATTTATTTTCCCTTTTTATGGAGAGCTTTAATCTTCCTTAAGTGTTAATTCTGCTTGCTCACTGTGCACTTTTCCTTATCCACCTTTCTTCATCATATGTATGTGAAGTCCACCAGATTCCAGCCTCCTAGGGGTTGGTGTGAACAACCACAACATGGGAGGCCAGTGGACCTCTAGGTTTGTTTGTAGTTGATTCACATGGCTTAAGCGCTCCTTGGTTGGTTGGTAGTGGTGGAAATAGCAACAGTAGCAGCAGCTGGCATTTATTGAGCCCACTGTGTGCCAAGCACAGTGATAGGTGCCTAAACTTTTTAATCAGTCCTCACAATATAATTTACAGAGTAGGAAACCCAGACCCAAGTTATTGTTACTCACTTTAGTCACTTTTATTCACAATTTTGCTAGCTCTGAAGTGATTTAGCTCTTTCACATGGAAGAGTAAGACTTCATTTTAAAGGATAAAGATTAGTATTACAGGCTGGGTGTGGTGGCTCATGCCTATAATCCTGGAATTCTGGGAGGCCCAACCAGGTAGGCTTGAGCTCAGGAGTTGAAACTTGCCTGAGTTGAAACAAGACCAAGACCCTGTCTCTAAAATCAGCTGGGTGTTGTGGTAGGCACCTGTAGTTCCAGCTACTTAGGAGGCTGAGGCAAGAGAATCATTTAAGCCCAAGAGTTTGAGGTTGCTGTGAGCTATAATGCAAAAACTCTATCAAGAGCTATTATGGCACTTTTATCAAGGGTAACAAAATGAGACTGTCTCAAAAAAAAAAAATTAGTATTATGTGTCCAGTCAAAAACTAAAGTAGAATATTTCTGTGGTTTTTGATTGGTAGAGAATATAACTAAACCAATAAATTTCTATAGTCATATTCCTATTTGTTTTTCTAATTTTCTTACTCAATTGGTTCAACAATAATGAATATTTTTTGAAGACAGTCTAAGCCTGTGGAACCAGGTTAACATTTAGTTTCTTAGGAGCTTATAAATGTTTTAAAAACCAGTTGTTTTTCCCAGTTGAAAAAAATGTTGACTAAAGTATAATTTGTACACTATTCTCAGGATACACAATTAGCGTTCTGTGGTTTTCACTTCTTAAGGCTCTCCCAGCCAGCCTCAGCCTCCTGGTATCATCCAGTGGTAGAGCATTTGACGGCCCTGAGCACTGTCGTCATCTGAGGGCCTATCTGTCACGTCTTTGTGATGAGAATAAACTGGAGAAAACCTGGTTTTCAGTCAGGGAGCAGGTGACTTACTATGGGGTTCTTTGGAAATACTGCTTTTCTCTCTACTTTGAAGGAAAATGGGAAGCTGGAAGACGTGAAGCTGTCCTGATCTGGACAGATGGATGAAGCAAAGTGACTTTTTTTTTGCTGTTAGACTGAGCTTTTGTGGCAAGCTGTAACCCCTCAGGGGAAGATATCAGCTTGAGTAATTAACTGGTGATTATGCAAATACAATTTACCTAGCCTCTTTGTTTTTCCTTTTTTCTTTCTGTTTTTCTTTTTATTGCCTTGGGCTACGTTATTTTTTATTACTATCCTCACTGTGTTAGGGCTGCAGGCCTGAAAATGGCAGAGACAGAAGGAGCCCAAATCGGTTTGTCCATTTTACTTTCATTAACAATTTAATTGAAAGAGAAGAGAAAGTAAGACAATTTGGGCAATAGTTATTTTCTCTTAAGGTTTGTTATGCAATAATTTTGCAAAAGAGTTCCTTAAGTACTAGTACTTTCGGAGGTCATCTGGATTGCATATATCAAATCATATAACCATAATGAATCATAATTGTTTACAGCAGTATTCTATAATAACTGCCTTATATTTGTCAAATATTGGATGAATATTGGATGACTTGATGAGAATTAGTAGGGACGGTATTTATCAGCAGTTTTAAAATGAGAAAAACTGAGATTTGGTTTTAATTTTCAACTCAAGAACAGATAGATACTAAGTTCTGCCTTTTTTCTGCCACCAGTATCTTAACTACAGAGAGGATACTATTAAATTATATTTTACATAAATCTGAATAACAGCTTTAACTTAAACACAGGAAGGCTTTTTTTTCCGAACATGCTGGAGTCTCCCTATAAAGTACCTGGGTGGTCTTCCCACTGACCTCATCCTCCCTCCACCAGTAGCTGAGATTACAGGTGCAAGCCACTGCACCCAGCTGCCTTTTTTTTTTTTTTTAATAAGGCAAAATTAAAATATATTTTCTGTGCTGACAGTCTTCTGAGGTCTTTCCAGCTTTTTATCCATTAGAGTTGTTCCTGACTCTTTTCAAGTATAGTATTAGTGTTGAGGAAAGCCCGGCTATCATATGCTAGGAAAAAACCCATTCTGAAAAGCAGGGTTTTGAGAAATTACTGTAAGAAGGTAGTATTAATAGATTTTTATATCTCATTCTGGTTTTTTCCGTTCTATTAAATATTCTAATCTATCCTTCATTCTGTGACAAGAAAGGACTTATTGTGACTGATGATTTGCTTTAATAAAACAAATCATTTGGGGTTAAAAGAAATTAGAATTTTAGTTCATTCAACAAATATTTATTGAATCACTTACTGTACGTCCTAAGATTTACTTGAAGTTCCAAGACACACCCTTTAGTTTAAAGAGATTATGCACATATTATAGTGGGGGGGGTCAACAAAAAAATAACCACAGTGAATAAGTTTTATAATGATGAGTCGTACTGATAGGGACATTGGAGGGATGTATCAGCTCTTGCACCAAGCTTCATTAAGTAGCAAGATGCGACTTGGGAGTTGAGCACTGGTGTGAGCAACTTGGAGGCTACATTAACAGTTTTGGGGAAGCAGTGGCAGGCAAAATTTTGGTTGAAATAAGTTTGACAGAGAAGAGAGAAAAGGAATTATAGACAGCAAATATGGACAACTCTCTTGAGGATTTTTTTTTTTTTTTGAGATATAGTCTTATTGTTGCCCTCAGTAGAGTGCTGTGGTGTCACAGTTCATAGCAACCTCAAACTCTCAGGCTTAAGCCATTCTCTTGCCTCAGCCTCGCAAGTAAGTGGGACTACAGGCACTTACCACAACACCTGGCAATTTTTTGCTGTTGTTGTGCTTGTGTTGTTTAGCAGGCCCAGGCCGGGTTTGAATCCGCCAGCCCTGGTGTATGTGGCCAGTGCCCTAACCACTGAGCATGGGCACCAAACCTCTTTTGAGGCTTTGTGCTATAAAGAAGAGTGAGACTGGGACTATAGCCCTGAAAGGGATGTAGTTTTTTAATGGAAAAAATTACAATGTTAGTGTGTGGGGGGGGACTGATAATACAGAAGAGATGAAGAACAATTTAGGTGGCAGTATGCTTGAGTAGCGAGTTCATATCCAAAATTAAAGAGAGGAGTTGGAGTGCAACATAAATAACCAGGAGCTGGGTATACTTACTAACGTGTTCACTAATCAGCTATTGTGGGAGGATGTAGACTGAGTTGATTTATTGGCTTTAATTAGTAGCCAGTCAGTTAAGCACCGTAGTGTCCTCTAACAGAGTAATAGCAGATGGGTAACCATTTTTCTAAATACCACTCAGGGCCCGTATCATGGCCTTTTTGCGGGGGGGGGGTGGGGGGGCAGGGATAAATGATGATTCTTTTTTGTAACTTACGTGTATATTTGTTTTTGAAATATTTTTCTGATGTTTTAATGGAAAAAAAAAAACCCCAAGAATTATTTCCCAGAAGCAAAAGAGAAAAATGATTCCTTTTTCAAAACACGAAGTTTTTGTTCTACCAACCACTTTTCGAAAATGCGCAGTCTGTTATTGGCTCGTTTGATTTTCTAATTTTTTTTTTTCCAGGCCGGAGTGAGACAGCTTTATGTACAGATTGACTTTGCAGCCATGTAGTGAAGGAAAAGAAATTATGCTTTCTTTTGGACCAAATTTTTCTGGTACTGTACAATACAAAACATTGTACCCAGCTTTTTAAAATAGAGAAATTATCACTACAACTCCCCAGCACCAAGTCGACCAGTAGAGTCAGCTGTTTGTGCTCTGCCGGGAGTTTACAGCTAAGAGATCAGAATTAAGAATATTTCCTGGACTTCTGCGCTCTTCCCTCCAAATCATTTTCATTACTGAAGTTTCTGGTTTTGCTCCAGGGTGTTGGTTTGTCCTTTTCCTTTTGTGTTTTTGTTTTCATGCTGAATGTTCCCACCTCCATCCCTTCATCTCAGCCAGTAAGAAATTCAGATTGTGGGCCTCAAATCATCTGGAATGTCTTCACTGAAGCTTCTGGAAACCAGTGCTTTCATTCCCACAAAACCAGTGTTATTTAAAAAAAAAAAAAAAAAAAAGAAATGGTAATCTGTTTTGTATGTAATGTCACAGTTGTTGACGTCCTTCAGTATAATCATATGTTTGTAAAATTGTTTGTACCTTGCAAACTTACGAACCAAACCATATTGGGTTTCAAAGTGCCTTTGTATCGGAAAATGTATTTGCCAGCATAGAAATGTACCATCAAAGGTTATGTATTTTTTTCTAAATGGATATTCTGTAATCTGTACAAAATAAGACTATTGGTAGTAACCTATTTTGTCTTTTTGTGTAATTACAGTATAGATTTAGATACATGAAAATTGTCCTTCTGTTGTTTTATCTCATCAAAAAATAAAAGGTATTAATTTTCTTTTTAAAGCAAATTCAACTATCCCATTAAATTCCTTTGTGGACTGTGTTTTCAGAACTTTGCATATGCATCTGTTGTTCAGAAAACTATTGTAACTTAAAACATCTGCTAAATTCTAAATTTCTGTAAAAGCTACTGTGTCTATGATAAACTTTCCTGTATATCTTTTCTTACCATTTTTGTGGATTTTATGAACAGACAGTGTAGAGTGAAGAGAGAAATGGTTGTGACAGTGTAAATTTTGCATTTTATTCTTCAAATGCCAAGTCACAGAATTTATTTTCCCATGTAAGCTTTACACAAATACAGTTGCTTTCAGGAATCCTAAAGCAGCATTTGATTGAGTTTGAACTATTAAAGCATCCAGAGCAAATGTGCTTATGGAGAACTCTTCCTAACACAGGCATCTGAGGTAAGTTGATTTTCTAGGTCCTGTGTCTTTGAAAAATAAAGTTTCCATTTGCGATGACAAGTGCTTGCCCACTCTACTTAAGTATTCTGTTTTATAAAGAGATAATGGTCTGGAGAAACCTTTTCCCATTATATTTCATTTTATCACAACCTGTATTTGCTTTTCATTTAAAAAAACTGAAATTGTTGGGGGAAAAACACTGTAGGGTAGTAATGATTATTAAGAATGTAGATCAATAATAAGCACTTTTTCACTGAAGTGACAGAAGTCATTGATTTTGTCCAAGTTTTGGAGTATTTTCCCCTATAATTTATGTATTATTCTGTATTATGAGAAGTAGACCACTTTCTTCATTTCTTTGTAAACTACTGCAGATAGCCAGGAACTATCAATAGTCGCCTTTTTGCAGATAAAGTAGTATTTTCAAAACGTTTGCTTACTGCCAGGCAGTTTTGTGGCTAATACAATGTGTTTACTACAACAATTGCTGAGGTCTCTCAGGAGGGAAAGTATAAAAGGAAATGTCCTAACCATGGTATTGCTTTTTCATTACAAATGTAAGTAGTCATTTAGAATTTTGCCACCACTACCAAGCCCATTAGAACTTTGGGATATTCTGTGGGTTGTGGCATATTAAAATGATAGATCTAGATGAAGGCAGAGATTTTGGATATGTGCCTTTAAAAACTAATTATGTATAACTGTATTGGTATTTCTCTACCCTAACAATAATTGCACTGGTCTGTAAATTTACCAGTGCAATCTGAAGATCCAATTCTGCCTTCATTGGGCCCACCATTCTAAGTGAAGTTTTTGTCAAAATATGTATTTATTTAACAGTGTTCTCTGTACACAAATGCATGAGTTTTTCCTTCCTTTGATAAGGCATAGAGTATATGTAGAGTCTTAAATTGCCATGAAACTCTTAATTTTGCATTCATTTCAAGACACTGTCAGCTCATAGCATTTAGAGGTTGGCATTAACATTCTTGCTTTAACTAAGTGTCAGATTTGTGTGTGCAAAAGTAAAAAAATTGTGTAAGAAAATGCAGTTTTCCCCCCTCATTTTAAGGAAATCTTTTGTCTTAATATTCTTGGCACATAGATATTACTAAAGTAGATAATTTCACTGAAAAAAATTACCTGATTATTGTTATAGAATACATAAAATATACATTTAGAATGTCCTTGGTATTAGACTAACTCTTGCAGGCTAAAAAACACTAGAACAATCTGTATCCTAGCATAATTTTGCCAATATTTAAAAACCCCCAATATTCTCTGGAGAACAAATTTGTATTGGCCAGGTAAAGTATAGAAATACACCTACATTTATTTCGGTTTTTTACTCTTGATTACTCACATGAAGGGCTTTAACGTGCACAACTTCCTCATTTGCTAACTCCCCGTGTGTCTTTGTGAAGGACAGTATCTAGTTTACCTGTAGGTCAGTGCTCCATCCCTGCCAGTCCGTGACAGATGTCATTGGCATTGTGATTCCCATTGTATCCAGAATATTTCAGCATTCTTGAAAGCCTACACATGTACACCAGGAACCAAAATACTGTGATTTTTGTGCACCTTTGTCAAGCCACCAATCATTAACTCAAAGTGCAGTAGATCACAGTTCTATGTTTTTACCTACTAGGAGATAATCAGTTTTTACAAAGATTATTAACATGGTAGCACCTCATCATATAACGCTGGGGGAACAATATTACATGACTAAGCGTAGGATTTTACACTTACAGGGACTGACAGTCCAGTCTACCTCTCATTTTACAGATGAGAAAACCCAGAAAAGCTGTATTGACTTGAGGTCACAGACACAATTAGTGATAAAGCCAAGACTAGAATTCAGATCTTGTGACTGTAAGTTGAGAGTTCTTTATACTCTTACGTGCTGCCTCTCCAGTGTAGTATTTGCCTTCTGTAAATGTGATTAAATATCATCTGTAAATAAAGGACATTTGACCTCCACTTTGGTACATTGAGGCACTTTATAAATGGGGCTTTATTGTCTCATTTTTCATTGATAATTATGAGGTTTGGAATATTTCCATAGTATTCCTTATGGAATATATTATAGATTTTTTATTTTTTACTGTTTTAATGAAGCCAATTCCTGACTTTAAAAAAGATGACAACTTTTACTTTAAAGTACAAATTACTTTAGCTGAGGAGTGAATTTTTCTTGATTTTTAATTGCCCAAGGCTAAATCCAATGTAAGGATTGCTGAGTTTATTTTATATTCTGTGAATTGGTTCATTTTAGAAACCAGGCTAATTCACAGGTCACATCATTTCAGTCTTACCACTTTGGTTTCTAGGTACTGGAGAGTTTTTGCATTAAAGACTCTCAAAACCATGCACAATTGAGCATTAAATGCCATGTAGAACGAAACAAATCTTTTAATTCAGTAAGGTTAAAATTCTGAAATCATATCAGAACCCAAGATGTTAAACTACAACTTCTAATGCTTCATAAAAGCATTATCGTGAGAAAGTTAAAGTTTTTCATTTCATCACTATCTTCAAAACAAAATTCTCTTCCAATTCACAAGAACTTTATAAAAGATGAAATTATCTTACTCTCTGGAGAACATTCATTAGAAGTTTTATCAGTGGAAGGACTATTTCAAGATGTGATTTCTCAGAAGCCTTAGTTATCCAGATCTCAACCAGACTCAAATACGGTGAGAAATTACATATTAAAAAATATTAATAATTGGAGAAAAGGAACAGAGAAATACTGTTCTATTTAAACGCATGTGAGACTTTCTGCTGACGGCATCTCTGGTTTATGTTTAACCATTTCCAACTGCAAGTTATACAGAAGGGAAAAGGATGGGAATCAGGGCGATTCACCTTGTTAAGGATTTATGTGCCCGGCAGTTAAAACCTTAGTAAGGATTCATGGCCTTCTTTGTGTTATGACATAACCCCCAGATTTCTGTAAATAAATTTGAATGATCTTATGATTCACAGAGCTTTTTTCAAATACATTTTCTTAACATCCCTGTGAGGAAGGAATTCTTATCGCCACTTTCCAGGTGAGGAAGCTGTTTAAATGATTTGCCTCCAGGATAACCAGTGGTAGAGCACTGACTCATCAGTGCTGACAGCTCCTGTGCCACGGGTGCCACTCAGCAATGCTTCAGAGGTCCAAGATGCTGCAGTAGATCTAAACAGAGTCTCCTACAGAATTAGTGAACAGTCACCAGGACAAGATTGAGATGGGGCGGGGGACGGCCACTAGACTCCTTCCTTCTTTCAGTGCTGTCTTACATGTATTTACTGCCTTTGCTATTCAGCTTAAGCTGTGTAGGTTCAAAAGAGAATTCAGAAGCTCCGAAGCAATTTTAAAGACCATTAAGAAAAACAAAACAAAACATGTAGAAAAGTTTTACTGGCACTTGCCAAATACTACTTAAGGGATTGACTTAAAATATTGCACCTTCTGTGCCAGTGAGGAGGGAAACTGAACTTCTGCCCAAGAGACCTTAACTTAGTTTATTAGGGGATTATCTCCAAGGAGTATAAATAATTTTGCACTGCAAGAAAAGGAATTAGGATTTGATTTACATTTTATATACATCTTTTCAAAAGGAAGAAGTCTATTTCATTAATAGTAGCAATCCATGTTTAAACTTAAGAATATTTAAATTTTAACTCTTACAGCAGCTTTGAAAATTTGTTATTTGGAATTTTGATCACAAGGTTGGAATGCTTGTAAAGAATGTCCTTTTATTTTCAAACTTAACATGGGCTTATACTAACCTGCTCAATATGTTTGGTTAACTAGTGAGTATTACAGATACTAGTGGACACAAAAAGCAAGGGTTAGAAACAGGTCAAACCCCTATTCCATTGTTTATTACAAGATGTCTTAGCATTTCTTTGGTATCTTTCCAGAAATAAGTGACTTTATATTGACATTGGCCATTTTATTTCCAAGCAGCCCTTTTAATACACAGAAGTAAACAGATGTTATTCATTTTGCATATTGCTGGACAGGAATTTGGCAGAACTGGGACTGTGGAACCTGTCATTTGAATTTTTATATTTTGTATGGCCAAATCAGGAACCACAAAGTCTCCTTTGCTATTATGGAACATTGCCACATTGGTGTTTTGAGGACCATGGGCATGCCTTCTCTTTCCCTCATCCCAGATGTGCCGTCATCTGAAACTCTGGAAGGTGCTTCTATAAAAACAACACTGCATATATTCATTAAGTGATTGAAATTTTCCTAGATACTTTCACCTTTCTTTCCCCCTCCAAATATTAAATTATAGTAGAGCCTCTCTTTATTTCTTCACTTATTTTTCCTCTCTTTTAATTGTTGCTTCCACTGTAGAACTTCTACTTCTCACTAGTGGGGGAAAAGCTCTACTTCGAGTATTTTAATTTTATTTATATCTCACATGCTGTGCACCAGTTAGCCTCAGTGAAGATTCTGTTTTGAGTTAGACATACCCTGTCAACTGTTTGTCAAGTAATTTCATTGCTTCCTCTAATAGAAAATTCAGTGAAATTTTTTCCCAAGTAATATTTTCCTCCAGCTTTTGTGAGTTTAGTAAACAGAATGTGTCTTTTATATTGGAAATAATGTGAATGGAAAATCGCCAAATCCCTTTTCAGTATATTCTAAACACCTCTACAACCCTTTACCTCCCTGCCTTTAGTAGTTTGTAAACATATGGCCATGTTTGTGCTTGGGTTTCATTCCTTTGGTGAAGATTACAGCATTGAAACAGTCTAAAAATGCTTTAAAGTACAAGGTTAGGCTATAAAGTTAAATCTTAAAGACTGTGTTGTAATTTGGTTTGAATATGTGACAGCAAGTAGTTAGGATTTGCCTAAGTGCAATACAACAAATCCATAATGTATATTTTACTTTTTCTACTTGAACACATTCATGTATATATTTTGTTTAACCTTAGATGTATTTAAAAAGAATCATGAACTGTATCAAAATTCTTTCAATAAAATTTGTTTAAGAATCTTTACTTGAATTGTGTCTGTCAGTTTAATGAACTGAGAAGAACACTCTGAACCTGTTATTGGACTAGATTCTCAGAACCAGGAGATAGCAGAACTCAACAGGACAGAAGAGGTGTCGGGAAGTGAGAAATGCCCTTACCTGGTGGAGAGCCTCAGTGTGGCTCCCACTCATCATTTCACCTCAGAAACAGGTCTCAAAGTATTTATTTCCAGCTATGTTCGTTAACCTCAAACTCTTCTCTCTTACCTCATTCTTTAGGGTCATCTCATGAAATGAGATGCATTTGACATGAGCCTCTGTTATCTTTCCAAATGTTTCCCTCTAGTCAGAAGCAACTCTTTTTTTTTTTTTTCCTTTGTTTTGAGACAGTCTTGCTTTGTCACCCTTGGTAGAGTGCAGTAGCATCACAGTTCACAGCAATCTCAAACTCTTGGGTTCAAGCGATTCTCTTGCCTCAGCCTCCCAAGTAACTGGGTCAACAGGCGCCCACCACAATGCCTGGCTATTTTTTTTTTTTTTTTTTTTTTTTTTAGAGAGACTTGGTCTCGAACTCATGAGCTCAGGCAATCCACCCACCTCAGCCTCCCAAGTGCTGGATTACAGGCCTGAGCTACCCCGCCTGGCTTGAGACAGTCTTTTACTTTGTTGCCCGAGGTAGAGTACGGTGGAGTGATGGCTCACAGCAACGTCAAACTCCAGGGCTCAAGTGACCCTCCTGCCTCAGCCTCCCAAGCAGCTGGGACTACAGGCGCCTGCCAAAGCACACAGCTAGTTTTTCTATCTTTTAGTAGAGTTGGGGTCTCACTCTTGCTCAGGCTGGTCTAGAACTCCTGAGCTCAAGCAATCCACTGGCCTTGGCCTCTCAGACTGTTAGGATTACAGGCGTGAGCCACTGCACCTAGCCAGCAATTCCTTTTTAAAGTAACCTCTTCTCTCAGGCCCCATTCATCGCACCTTCTCAGTTATTCTCACCAAAGCAGCCTCTATACTCCCATCTGTGCCACCCTGTAAGGGCTGTCCCCTCAGCGTGTCCGCTGTTGGGTTCCGAGTCTGTGGTCTGCACGAGCTGCTTCCGCTTCCTTTCTAGCCATGACTCCTCCCTATTCTGTACAAGTTCAGAGGCCCTTTCTCGGGGGCTCACTTCTTGTCACATCCACGGCAGAATTGTCAGCATCACAAATTCTAAATAGAGAAAGAAGTAAATTTACCTTTCCCGCTAAAATTTCTTTTCAACTACCAATTTCTGCCAGAATTCTTTACAGAATCCCTAAAATCTAAACATCGCCTTTACCATTTCCTCAATCCCCTATCACAAAGTCCTCTTCCTTCCTTTGAAATCTTTAAATTCCCCCTTTTTATTTACACAGCCTGATTCCAGACTTCATTGATGACTTCTAGCAGAGTCACTTTCCTTGCCCAGTTCTAGCCACCTCTATTTCAGCCCTCCCTGCCCACACATAAACCCAAACAATTCTGGTTTTGGCAGGGAGTGCAAGGAATGTCTCTTGAATCCAGCTTCTGTCAGTGCCCTTTAAAACACGTGTCCTACCACGCCTTCCTGATGACTTTGCACTGGCCCTTCTGCACCTGCACTTGGACTTGCTGGAGCTAGACGCCCTGCCTTCTGGTGCTCTCTGGAATTAGCCTCTGGCCTAATGCTACAGTGGGCTATTAACACCCCTTTAGAGCAGCCTCCTCTGTTTCTACACAGCTTTAACAATAAATACTGCACTAACTAACCAGTCTTTCTCCTTCCCCGTAGAAGCCACCTGTGTTATGCTGACTGTCTAAGTAATACGCTTCCCAGTTTCCCCTTTCAGTCCTCTGGCTCAGGAATCTTCAGTGGCTCCCTCATGGTTATAAAATACAAATTCCCCTTAACAGCTTTGGAAATTCATAAAGCTTTTCTTTCCTCTCTTATTCAGTCTCTTCGCCCTCAATATGGCAATAAGCAAACTTTTCATTAGTCTAGATCCCTTAGTCTAGGTCAGAGAGAAGCAAAGACAGGGAGGAGTGGACAGGTGAAACTGAAGTTGACAGAATGAGAACAATTTACTATCATTCTGTTAATAAAAATAGAGTAAGAAAAAAGCACTTTAATGAGATTCTAGTTTCTTCAAACACTGTCAGCTAATCTAGCTCCACTTACAAGCTTAAAAAAAAGATCACCACAAAATTCAGGCTTAGCACATGCTCCTGACATTTAAATGCACGATTCAACTTTTATCTGCTGAATTCCTATAACCAAGAGACCTAATGTTAACAGCAAGATAATGTCTTGCACAGTGCGGGCAATTAAAATTTATTTTAAAAAGGATAAATGGATGAATCATGTTAATATAAAATTTAACTTCTCTTTGAAAAATAGTTCTCTGTGAATTGTTAAAGTGAACTGTACTTTTTGTGAGAGATCTACTGCTACAACTAAAGGATGGAAACAAAACAGTACAAAAAAAAGCGTCCCCAAAAGTATTTCCTACATGTAGGTACAAAATAGTACTTTAAAAACATGACATTTTATAAGTAAATTCGGATTCACATACAGTGTGACAGCAATTAGAACTCTACCATTTGGTGTGGACTTTTAAAAATGTCATAATCACTTCCAAAATTATAAATAAGGTCTATCTGATTAGCCATCACCATCTTCCCAGCCTAGACAATGCTCACTTTACAGGGTCACCTGTCTTCTATGAGCAATGAGCAACAATTTATACACGAGTCAGACTCATTCCTAGAAGACAAATAAGTTGGATACATTTATATATTAGTTGGATCAATATTCCCACTGGCTTCCAAAAGCTTTTCCCAGGGAATCCTGTGGTGGTGGGTGCAAACCCATAGGACCTCAACTTTGCGAGAAGGGGATTCTTTTGTTCAGTATAGCTGTAGTTTCAAAAGGATAGAGCAAAACCCCTTTGATTTTTTTCTGTCCCCTCCCCAATCCCCATGGGTCAGGATGAAGACCCAAGCATGAAGGTGTGAAAGACAGCAACAGAGTAACTAGAACTTCAAGTTTCTGGCCAGAGGACTGACCAAAAAAGGGAGCCCATGGAACCAGTTAAGTAGCAGGGAAGTCATGGAGAGGAAGGAGCCCAGGAAAGCACCTTCTAAATGAGTTATTCATGAAGCCCAAGGATCATCCTCAAATCATTAATGCTTGGATCTGATCCTCCTTAGCCACGGGAACCTTAAGAATTAAACTATCCAACAGATGACTTCCTAAGTCCCAGATGGGTAGCACAAACTTGAGATAGGTCCAAAAAGAATTGTAGTCTTTAAAAAACTGAACTGATGTTGGAACCACAGCCCCCAGAAGGCAGCCTGGTAACTGTATCCTGAACCTAGCTGGCTGGTTACCTACTCAAACAAAAAAGATTGAGATTCTCCACAGAATTTAAACAAGACCCAGAACCTCATAATATTCAAGTGTTTAAGCTACAATCCAAAATTAACTTCAAAGTACCACAAAAAATTTCAACTTGCAGAAGAAAAATAATCAATGCCAAGGGTGATATAACGTCATGTTGGAATTACCTAACAAAGATCTCACAATAACTATCTAAACTGCTCCAACAAGCAAATACAAATTCTATGTAAAATACTCAGCTGCAGAAAAAGGCTCTAACAAGCAGTGGCAAATAATACTGCAAGAAATGTTCTAAAAAATAGAAGATAGAAAAAGAACCAAATATTAAAAGCATACAGAGTGGAGCCAATAGAACATAGAAGACTGAGGAAAGAATCAATGAACTTAAGGATAGATGAGTAAAAAGTATGTGAGAAACGTGGAAAACAGACTAAAAAAAATGAATAGCGTTCAGGAACCTGTGGAACAGTAAGAAATATCTTAACACTTACATTATGTAGTATCAGAGTTTCAGAAAGATAATCAAGTACAGGCAGTCCCCAGGTTATGAGTAAGAGAAGTTCTACAAATTTGTTCTTAAGTAGAATTTGTATGTAAAGTACATTTACCTATTACCTATAATAGCCTCCCATTCATGCATGCAAGTCATAATGTTTGTAACTCAGGGACTGCCTGTATGCAGGACTGACTGAATGTTTGAAGAAACAATGGCTGCAAACTCCTCGGTTTGGTGATACAAAGCTACAGTTTCAAGAAGCTTGAAAAAACCCAGAATAAGCCAAAACTCCAATGCCATCTCAGACAATCCCAATCAAAATCTCACAAGCCCATAGAATATCAACAAGCTCATTCGAACATTTGCAAGTTAAACAATTTCAAAGAAAGAGGAAAGTTAGAGGAACTATACTTCCTAATTTTAAGATTACCATAAAGCTAAAGTAATGAAGACCGTGCGGCATCACAGACGGGAGAGATGTAGATCAACACAGCAAGAGTCCAGAAATAGACCTGCACAAATACGGCCAAATGATTTTTCTGACAGTGGTACAGAAACATTTCAATGGAGAAAGAACAGTCTTTTTAACAAATGGCGTTGGGAGCAACTAGATATCTATATATGCATTAAAAAAAAAAGAGAACCTCGACTTAAAACTCACACTTCACAACAAATATTAAGCCAAAATGTAAAACAGATCTAAATGTAAAATATAAAACATCTAGGAAAAAAACAGAAAATCTACGTGTTCTTGATCTTAAATTTGGTGACGGATTCTTAGACATGGTATCAAAAGCATGATCCATAATTAACTGATCAATTGGACTTCATCAAAATTAAAAACTTTTGCACTAAAAGGGAATGAAAAAAAAAAAGCTGCAGATATGTGCAAATCACATACCTGACCAAGAACTTGTATCCAGAACATACATGTATAAAAAACACTCAAAACTTAACCATGAAAAATAATCCAATTAAAAAGTGGGCAAAAGACATAAAGAGATACTTCATCAAATAGGATATAAGAAAAGATGTTCAACAGCTCCAGTCATTAGCTAATATACCGTAAGATGTATTTTCTTGTTTCTTTGGACAGACCAGTATTTTGTTTTATTAGGGTCATAATTTTGTTGATATGTTACATAATTTTGTTATACTCGGAAGAGTGCTAAGCTTTGTTCTAATTTAAATTTTTGGCTAAATCACCTTGATTTCATGGAGCCTTTGACTTTGTATTATGTTGAAAGTTTTGTCCTTTTAGCACAAAATCCTTAGTCCTCAGGATAGTCTTTACTAATATCTGGCCATTCTGGGGTTTTAATAGGAAGCTCAAGGTTCTTATTACCTGTCAATCGTCAAAATTCAAACTCTCTTAAAATAGAGAGCAGCAATCTCTGTTCAGCTTCTTTAGTCTTCCAGCTGTGGCTTTCCTCTTGGGTCTGTGGAGTCTTTCCTGAGTGTGTACAGTTCAGAAGTTAACCTTGCACTTAAAGAAAGATTATATACAGATTAGAAGTCTCTTCCACCTTTGGTACCTTCGTTTCTAGGCTCTGCTACTTCAATTTTCAGGTCCTCAGCAGCTCCCAATTACATTCTCTTTAACAGCTCAAGCCTAGTAAGACTGCAACTTTATCTTGAGTTCTAGCCACCCTTCACCAAGCAGTCTGGGAAACCTGAGGAGAAAAGCTATAAAAACATAGTGTTCTATGCTTTTGGTGACTTTGTAGTATCTTTAAATAGTTATTGTATTTGGTCCAGAGTTTATAACTGGGAGGGTTTGTACCCTGCAAAATCAGAAGTCCTTCATTTAATAGTTCTTAAATGTTGGGACTGCAAACTAATACCTTTTTAGGAGGAAGTATGGAGAACCCTTGAAGAACTCAAATTAGACCTCCCATTTGATCCTGCAATCCCATTACTGGGCATCTATCTGGAAGAAAAAAATCCTTTTATCATAAAGACATTTGCACTAGAGTGTTTATTGCAGCTCAGTTTACAATCACCAAGATGTGGAAACAACCTAAATGCCCACCCACCCAGGAATGGATTAACAAGCTGTGGTATATGTATACCATGGAATATCATTCAGCCATTAAAAAAGCTGGAGACTTTACATCTTTTGTATTAACGTGGACAGAGGTGGAACACATTCTCAGTAAAGTATAAGAACGGAGAAGCAAGAATCCATTGTACTCAATTCTAATATGAAGCCAGTAGACAAGCTAATACATACCTACATAAGAGGAAAATGCAAATCAATTCAAGGTGGGGGGGTAGGAGAATGAGGGAGCAGGGAGAGGGGAGGAGGGCAGGGGATGGGGGGGTTACAGTATATGGCATACCTCTTAGGGACAGGACACAATTATAAGAGGGACTTTACCTAACAAATGCAAAACAGTGTAACCTAATTCTTTGTGCCCTCAACAAACCTGAAACAATAAAATTTTAAAAATAATAATTCTTAAATTGTTTAACACCCTAGAAGAAAATAATATAGAACCAGTTCTCCATCCCTCCCCTTTTGTGTCTAACAGATTGAAAACACAATGTTTCACATACATTAAAATATATTTTATCCCAAATGAAAATCTGTCAAAATAATCTTAGCTAACCGATGATCCCAAGAAGCAGGAAAATCTTTGTTCAACATTCAACAAATGTACTAAGCAAAGAGCTCAAAAGAAATGATTAGGCCATGGAAATAATCAGAATTGGGCCAAGTAAACTGTCACATAGCAAAGCTATTTTTATTCTGAACTGACAAAAGGTATAAAACTTACGGCCATGAAATATAATAAATGGAGTGTTATTTAATTAACCTTACTATAAAACTAGTAAGAATGATTACTTGCATATATACATTAGAACCTCTATAAGTTAACCACTCAAGGGACTAGAACAAACTAATCAACATAAGGAATGAGGCCTGCTGTACTGATATGTACACGTGGTGTGTGTCCAGTCCACGAAAACTAGATCAACTTAAGGAAGTGGTCAGCTATGGAGGTTCTGCTGTGTGTGTGTGTTTGTGGCATATTAGCTGAATTAAGTGATAAGACAAATCATGACTAATCCATTATTACCTTCAAACTTAAATTTAAAAAACTTTTATTTTGGAGTCAGCAAGTTTTCCATTTATCTGCTTGGATATGAACGATACTATTTAAAGATGCTATTTAAAACCAAACAGCAACTGTACATGGCTGGCTAAACATTTATAATTAAACAATTACGTAACTTCCGAAATACAGCCAATGATGAGCCGTATCGGGGATGTCAGCTAACCAAGACAGCCAATTCAGAAGGGGGTCATTTTGTGGCATGTCTCAGCTGAGCTTTAAGTAAGACTGTTGGGTGGAGATTTCTTCTTCCCTTATTTTTATATATATACTAACACCAGCTGCTGTCAGGAAAATACATCTTTGCAGTCAAGGCAGCTGACTTTTTAAGAAAGAAGAAAATTATAAAAATATTACGTGAACTGTTACCAATCTTTCGTTTGCTTTTCCTGCCATTCTTCACATCTTTTGCCCTTTAAAACTGGATTCCAGTGATACACTTTGCAGTTAATCTGTGAGTTATACTCAGTAACAACCGTCTTGTATAAATTGATTTCATAAGTAAAAACTGCTTTTCAATGATTTTGTCAGGGATGTCGATTCCCGAGTTTTCCAGCTTGGTCTGCTCCTTGTGTGTGCATCCTGAAAATCTGCCAAACAGCAGCAACAGTTAATGACCTCACAGGGAAAAACTCAGTGCCACTGGAAACCAAGCACTGTTGAGTCAACTTCTTTTTGGTCACTTGTTTTAACATTATTGAAAATGTCTACATTCAGAGTCCACCAGTGCTTTGGGACTCTGAGCTACTTTCTGGTATGGAAAACAGACTGAGCATCTCCATCTCCAGTGGATGCAGGCCGCCCCCGGTGATAATCAAGGAATGCAGCGGCTCTCCCAAGTCCACAGTACACAGCTGCTGTAAAGTGCCTGCTGCAATCTGCTGGTCTTCAGCTCCAACTCTGGCTAGGCCAACACAGAGCGTCTCCTCAGTAACTGCTATTCAAAACAAAAACAAAAACAAAAACATTGCCATTCAATTCAGCAAACAGATCATTCTGTACAGCATCACTCAGATTTATATTAGTACCACATCAAGTACCTTAAAAGAAGCCTCAACTACCTTAAATATCCTTAGTTACTCATGGACCAGTTATCCATTAATTCATCTGAGGTTTCTTATAGTCATATGTACTCTCTGACATAGAATAAGTATTTCCCAACTTTTTTACCCTTTCAGAACTCCAAGGGCTTATGAGAGTTTAAGTTTTCAGACTTGGTAAACTAAATCTATAGCCATAGTCTTTACAACTGCAGGGCGTTCATCTTTAGATTCTGAGTAAAGGATGTCTATTACATACTTATATTTTTAATAATTTGCTTGAGATATGTTCGTATTATCTAAGATATATTGGAAAAACCATACAATTATGAGATAAATACACAGATTGGAGTTTTTTCTTGGCAACAGAATTAGACCAACTTAAGTCTTCTCATTTTTTAAAATGTATACTATCTTAGACGGTGGTTTTGAGGGCTAAGATGATGAATATGAGAGTATCTGCTCAACTACAGAGCCCTTAACAAATCATGGGCAGCAGCATGACTTTTACTTTTAAGCTCAAAATAGCCAATCTTAGTCAACTTCAGTATTATTCAATCTGGTGCTACAGCTAAAGGACAGACTCTTTTAATGGTTTTATTATTTAGTAAGAAAAGTCCTGATTGAACAACCATCAAAGTGGCCAAATGATCCTTTCAAGAATAAGCTGGAGTGCAAGGAAGTCTGCCCAAAGTTATGGGTATAAAATACCTTTGCACAGTATTTGTTTCACGTTTAAAATGAGGCCTACTAATGAGAATAAAATCAGCAATGACCACTCAAGAATCTCTTAACATATCTTTTCTATGCTGCCCAAAGGCAGTCAGCATCTTCTGAGAGAATACAACAAGAGGCTCACTGAGGAACGTTTTTGTTTTCTGTTTCTCCCCTAGAATGTGACATTTAAGAACTTCTTAATAAAGATTTACCAACAATAAACACTTTACTATTCCATAAAATGTGTCTATAAATTAAGAATATAAAAATAAATTCTTATCTTTAAGCTATTATTTAAACTATTCCTGATCTCAGTGTTGAGAGTGATAAAAAGAATAAATATATTTTGCAGGAGAGATCTGATTAGGCTAAAAGGAATATTTACCATATTTACATTAAATTTGAGTGATAGTTAATCTGTGAAAAAAATCCTCATTTTCTGGAATGGTGTTAATTTTATTATAAAGAACTCAAGCACTGACTCATGATTCAGTGGTGGCGGGTTTATTTGGGTGTCATTCACTAAATCATACACATCTGAATGCAGCAACCCAGGCATAGCACGAGGGTCCGGAGTACCTGGTTCTTCTCCTCGTGCTCTCTGATTTTGAACAATCTCCAGAAGCTGCTGGGCTGCTTGGTTTACACTCATGTACTGAGGAGGCTCATAGATCTTCCTTCCTCTGTAAGTATAAAACTAGATGCCACTGTTCTTAGCCATGAAATTACATACACATTATTAATGCAATTACTACCCCCTCCCTCAGATATACTCAAGTACCACAGCCTACATTCTGTTTGAAGACTTTACATAACAACCACTTTATCCACTATAAAGTCTGGATACAGTGATTAAGTTTCTTAAGTTTTTTCTTTGTTTTATTCCATCTGTACTCAAATTTCACTGAAATGATGGCAGGAATAAAAATCCAAATTTAAAGACATATCTAAATCAAAGTTATCTTTATTTGAAGTGATGCCTTATACAAATATAATTCAAAGTAAGTATCAACTTGGTCTATACTTTAACTCAATTAGGTTTTATAGTGTTCTTTTTTGTTTTCTGTTTTCTCACTGGGATATAGTGTTCTTTTTATGACTATGTTTAAACCACATAGTCCTCTCTTTACTTCTTCCTTTAAGAAAAGTAAACTGAAGTACCCTGGATGCTTGGAAATCTTGGATGGTGACATATGTTTACTTCCATATGCCCCCAAAGCCTACCACGTTTGCCCAATGATCATCATAATAAAAAATATAACTTTTAAAACAGAGCCACTAAATAGATTATTTTAGTGGTTCTCAAAGCAACTCTCATCGGGGTACACAATAAAATACAATGCAAACTACAAGGATAATCTTAAATTTATAGTAGTTACATTAGCCAAAAAGCTCAAGAAAGGCAAAATTAATGTTCATAATACATTTTATTTAATCTAATAGAATTTTATACAGCTTACAGTTTAACTATGGGAATCATTTATCATTTATTCAAATAAAAATTATTAAAGAGGTTGTTTTGTATGAAGTCTTTGATATCTGGTTTGTACTTAATAGCACATCTTAATTTGAGTATTAAATTTTCACTGGAAATATTTGGTCTGTATTTAAATTTCATAAATACAGTTGTGAAAGTATACTTATATGTTGAGGTTGTTCCAAACATACTTAAAGGTTTCCTAATAATTAAATGGAGTATCAGTTTTAAAATAATTGAAATTAAATGAAAAAAAACAGTTCCTCAGTCACATTAGCCCCATTATGAGTGCTCAGTGGTCATATGTGGGTAGTGATTACACTGGGCACTGCCTCTCTGAGCAAAAAAGGATTAGACCTATATTATACATACGAAGAAAAGAAGGCACAGAGATGGAAGTGACTTGCCCACGAGCACACAAGTGGAAGCAGACTTGGGACTCAAACTCAACATCTTCTGAACCCCCCTGCTTACTTCATTCCACCAAGACTGAGTGTCTATTAGGTGCCAGCCACTGTTCTCAGTGTTGGTATGAAATCTATTTCCACTCTATTATGCTAATTATTTCAGAAAAATAAAAGTGTTAAAGTTTAAATTGTCAGTGAAACCCATTTTCAGCAATCTGTTGAACTCATGTCATTTATGTATTGAATTATTCCAGGAACTAAGACAGATGTAAGCATTGTTAGAATAAGAACTTACTTCATTAGATTTTCCAGAGACTGCTCCTTTACTTTGATGTCTATAAGAATAAAAACAGGTCTTTTTAGTACTTTATCCAAAACCCTATGTGTGAATGTCAGTTAAGAGTCACTTAAGTTTTGGGGAAACATTCTTCTCAAGTCTCCAAAATGCTCATCTCAGAGTTCTGACAGTTTTCCCTCATACTTACATCTAGCCACTTTCTTATAGAAATATAGAGAACAGAAACTTGTGCTTGTGTATAAAGGCCACTGGTTAAAAAACAAACATGAACTTGGCCCTGAGACCACCCTGCCATGATCTAATTTCCTGCTGGAAAAGAAGACAAAGGAAAGAACGAGATAAATATTGGCGTATACACCACCTAACAGCTAATCAAAATCCTTTTCATTTCTACTAGCTGGAAACCGCATAGGCCTAACTGAAAAACCTTGTTATATTCCCATTATTATTTTTCAGGCACCGGAATATAAGTTTCAGTGGATATAACATAAATAGAAAAAAATCTTATCAACACATTTTGAAGAGAGATTTTTTTTCCTATACTGCATAAATAATACCAAGTATTCATACTTTTAACAGGGCTTTAGAACCCTGTGTGTCAGACACTGCACCAGGCACTGGAATCCCACAGGGACCGAAGCAGACTCACCATCTGCTCTCATGAAGCTGGACGGTCCCAGCTTCACAAATATTGGATTCTTTACACTCCTTTTATCACAACTGCTCAGCTTAACTATTTGGTAAAAGGTAAAAAAGCAGAATCACTCTACATCCTCACAGGAACTCAGCACACAACAGCAAGACCAACAGCTGCTTCCTGTTTTACATGCTGGACACAAATGGTTCAGCCAAAGTTTGTTTATGCAAAAATAAATATAGTGTAACTGATGAGCCCTTGGTAGACTTCTGCAGCTTTCCTAAGCAATTATAAAAGTTTTTTTCTGATAAAAAGGATACTGAAGAATTTACTTGGAAATTATAGCAGAGATTAATCTTATCCATGTATTTTTAAATGCTCTTGGACGCAGCACTGACAACATTTTTCAGGTTAGAAATTTCATTACCTATTTAATGTTTCTACTAGTCTGGCACACACGGGGGAAAAATGAACATGTTATTGAAAACGTGGTCTCTAATACAGCTAATGGTGTAAGTCAACTTTTAGATTTCCTTTAAAAGGCATTTCTAATATTTTTAAACCAATTTATTTATTCACCTCAAGTTTCTGAAATATTGTTTGCAATAGTAAGATTTTTTTGTATTGTCAGTTTCTTTTACTTTTTTGATGACATGCTCTACAGAATTTGATTTTAAAAGTGCAGAAGCCTTAGAATTTTTTACAGGCAAATGCTTTTCATCAAGCATAAGACTGCATTAGTGAATCAGTCGCAAGCCAGACCAATATTACTGTAATACTATAATCCCTTATCTTCACACAGCCTATCATTTTTTCTCTGTATTTCTACTTTCTAGAATGTAAACTACTCCTATTCATCTCAGTTCCAGGGCCCAGCACAATGTGAAGTACCCAGGAGACACTCCACAAATGTCTACTGACTAAGTTTACTCACATGGCTTTCCTAGCAATGTGTCTTAACCATCCACCCTTTAAGCAACATAAGTTCCACTTCCTCCAGAAATTCTTTGTTGATCCCCTCAAATGCTTTTTGTTCCTGGAGCAACTTATATAATTAATTGTATTAACCTCTAATTATATCATATATACTGGTCCTGCCTCTGTAAATTTTAAATTCTCTAGCATGTTTTATTCTAATTCCCACAGTATGTTGCCCATAGCAGGCGTTCAAAAAATACATACTAACTTAAATAATGAGAATGCCAGATGATTAAATGATGAGAACTATGGTTTGAGGATCTGGACTCATGACATCCTATACTTCACACCCTGTTCCTGCTTTTGTTATTGGAGCAAGGACGATATTGTTTAACCTTGTTTGTGTTTTCCCAGGAAAGCCAAGAAAAGATGCGGCTCTTAGAGAACTCAAGAGCCAACGTTCTGGTTTGTCCTTCCTGATTCTCCGTACAATAGAACTTAATTGTTCTTTAAACTTTCAAGTGCATACAACATTATTTCCAAACTAGACTTCAAAACTCCCGGGGCAGGACCTGAGTCTAACACTCCTTAGTATTCCAAAAGAGCATATAGGGCACAGAGTAATTACTCAATAAATACCTGTAGACTAGTTTTCTACCTGCTTTTCTAAAACTTTCCAGAGGACAAATGCTGCTCGCTCTCCGTCTCCCCATTTTTAATGGATATACAGGGAGGTTATGAGGTAGCCTACCTCTCAGACTCTTCACTCCCTGTTGTTTTTAAAAAATCTCAGTTTTGTTCTAAAACACACACATGCACTTTTTTTTTTTTTTAGACAGTCTTACTATCACGCTGGCTAGAGTACAGTGGCATCCTCATAGCTCACTGCAACCTCAAACTCCTGGGCTCAAGAGATCCTCCTGTCTCAGCCTCCTGAATAGCTGGGACTATAGGCATGTGCCACCAAACCTGACTAATCTTTCCTATTTTTAGTTAGAAACAGGGTCTCACTCTTGCTTAGACTGGTCTGGAATTCCTAACCTCAAGCGATCCTCAAGCCTCAGCCTCTCTTCAACCAACTAAGGAGCCTGCGCCACTGCACCTGGCCTGAGCCAGCACACTTGCACTCTTGTATCCAAGCTCCACCTTTCATCTGTCTCAGCAGAAGTCACACATACTTCTACTACTTCTTCTAACAACTGTCCTTCCAGCAGCTGGCCTTAACTGGATTCAAGGTTGAGAGAACAAGACACAGTCCGCACTGATTCACAAGTGCCTTATGACGGTCTTCTTGTTAGTAATGTCTACAAAAAAGTGAGATCAGCTTCTTTTCACGTGAAAAATCCACGGGCAAAATTACAAAGCTAATAATAAAGCACTAAATCACCCTGGCAATGTAGTAAAATAAGAAAACCCATCGTATCAGCTAATTGTGAAATACAGGCATAAACCAAAAATAAAAGGGTCTGAGAAACATTTATGGCCTGATCTAGATCTAGAATTGATTAGGTGTCACTGTGAACAGAGTAAAAGGAATGTATTCTGCTGAAACTCCGTGAACTAGCAGGAGTTAAAAGTTTTCTGTGCCAGTGGGTAATTAGGCCAAGTCTGAGAACATCAACGAAGCAAAACTTCAACCAACTAACTTCCACAAATATTTACTGAACGGCCACACTGTGCCAGACTTCTGGTCAGAAGGAAAAAAGCAGTGAGCAAGACAAAGGTCCTGCTCTTATGAAGCAGAGAAGAAGTCAACAAAGTTAATAAAATAATTCAGATGGGTGGTAAGACTATGAGAAAAATAACATATGGTAATGCAAGAGTCTCACTGAGGGGTTCCGGGTGTAGGACATTAGATAAAAGTTCCTTCTAGACCAGGAGTTTGCAAACTCTGTTAAAGGCCAGACAGTGAATAGTTCAGGTTCTGAGGAGCATAATGTTTCTGTTGTAACCGCTCATCACTGCTGTTACAGCACAAAGGTAGTCAGAGACAATGCACATCAATGAATGTGTGTGGGCACGTTCCAATAAACCTTATTCCCAAAACAAGCAGCAAGCCCAATGTGATCCCGGACATTAGCTTGCCAGCTCCTGCTCTAGATACTAATTTCCAATGTCTACCCCATAAGAAATGCAACCATTGGTAAAACTCAATTATCTTTTCTGTTAAGACATACTGATTGCTTTCATACTGACTGGGTTGCTTAATGTTATACATTATTAAATAATAATCTAACGGAGAAGTGGCCATTATTATGCAAATAATTTAAAAGTTTTTGGCAAACAGAAATCTTCCCTACTCTTTTGAGTATCTATACTTTCAGACACACAAGGCTAAAATCATGGATTCTTTCTCTGCCCTCATCCTGGGCTGTGTGTTAGACGTTTTGCTGGGTGATTCACACACCCATTGTCATCACTAAGACAATACAACTCAAAGTATGATGCAAGGAATGATGCTAATATGTAATATTAGCTAATGAAGCTAATATGTAAGCTTTTCAGTAAATGAAGAAGTAACTACATGAATGAGAATCGATATTAATGTTTATAGTAATCGGACACTGACACAAAAGATTAAAAATTACAAAACAAACGTTTAAAAACAAAAAAACAAAAAAACACCCAATCCTAGTCCTTTACTTCAAACAGATCGAGAAGTACTGCTCCAAACAACTCCATGAGGCAGGAAAGATTACTCCTATTTGAAAAATACCAAGGCCAAGGTTCAGGAATGTTCACAATATTCTCTAGCTAGGTAAGTAACAGCACTGGGATTTTGTCTCCTGATTCCAGCTGTGAGCACCACTTCAAAGTCATCAAACATGTTGGTAAGTTGTGTTCTGTTCATCAATCACAGATTGAAGTTTTGCTACCAGTATTTTCTTTTTTCCTACAATACATGCTATTAGAATAGGGCTGACCAATCAATATAAATCAGTAACTTCAGTGCCTCTACTGGAAAGCAAACCCCAATCCCTCCTGAAGCTCGCTCAGTACCATTTTCTATGTATACAAAGACAGTGCTCTCAGGTCTTCCCACGCTAAATAGAAAACAGGATTTGGGCAGGATGGTATGGTGAAAAGAGGTGTGAACAACAGGCTATCTGATTCTATCAGTTCTGTCACCAATTAGCTGGATAATAACTTTGGGAAAATGATTCAATATGTTGGGCCTCAACTTTATCATAAAAAAGACTTTAATAAGAAGATCTCCAGAGTCTCTTTCAGATCTACTATTCTGTGTTCTTATAGCATCAATACCACAGTATTCAAAGAATGTCTCTAGGAAAAAGCAGGATGATGCCTGATAAGAATAAATGTTCAGGGTGGCGCCTGTGGCTCAAAGGAGTAGGGCACCAGCCCCATATGCCAGAGGTGGCAGGTTCAAACCCAGCCCCGGCCAAAAACTGCAAAAAAAAAAAAAGAATAAATGTTCACTATGAGTTGAATTGCAGTAAAGTGACAAAAAGAGGGTCTTGATGAACAAATGGGTAAGATACGGGATGCTGGAAAGGATCTATTAGGGCACAGGAGGAAACACATAAATTATGGCATGAATGTGGGAACAGCCAAGTTGTACCTGCTGTTTCTGCCTTCATGCCGATATGTAAAATAAATCTGTACAACAGAAAATGTATGGCTTCCTGAGAACATGGCAAAGACTAGCAAGGACAGAGTGGCGAGACGGTGTTCTGTTTTACCTCTAGCTAGTTACCATAGAACAGTTTTCACCTTAAAACAAAATCAAAATGAGAACAATACGGCTATTCCGCACTGTGACTTACCGAGTAAGCATAATGTGTGCATGCCATTGCGTCTGTTCTTCTGCACTTTGTCCATGAAGCTTTCTGGTCTCCAAGTGTCTGTCCAAAAAACAATGGAAACCGTCTCTCCAAACCTGTATAACTAGGAAAATAAAATGAATTAATAATGGAACAATTCACTATTATCTCGTGGATAAGCAGAGAATTTAATTCTTTGCCAATAAAATTAAAAGTGAGAAGCAGACTTGAGATGAATATCACGGATAAAATCTGTGATAAAATACAAAGTAACAAAAGTACTCTTTGGTTTACAGCAGGTGGTATCTTTCTGATGTCCCTTTTAGTAGTAAGCCTCTAGGATTTCTGCATTCTGCACAGGAACCTATGTAACAAATTCACAATTTATCTATGTAGTTGTTAAAAATACTGAAATACAAAGAACCCAGAAAACACAGAAGTAAGGAAAGAAAGAAGAAGGGCGGTGCCTGTGGCTCAGTGGGTAGGGCGCTGGCCCCATATGCCGAGGGTGGCGGGTTTAAACCAGGCCCCGGCCAAACTGCAACAAAGAAAATAGCCGGGTGTCGTGGCGGGCACCTGTAGTCCCAGCTACTTGGGAGGCTGAGGCAAGAGAATCGCCTAAGCCCAGGAGTTGGAGGTTGCTGTAAGCTGTGACGCCACCGTACTCTACCTAGGGGGATAAAGTGAGACTCTGTCTCTAAAAAGAAAAAAAAAGAAGAAAGGAAAAGAACAAGACTGCTGAACAGTCAGAGTCGGTTTTCATTTTACAGATGAGACCACAGAAGCCTTAAGTGACTTAGCTAAAGTTACACAGCTAATTAACAAAAAAGAAATACTCAAACCCAGGTGTGAGAGAACATTCCTTTTTATCATCATACCATCTCAACAAACTCCAGGCATTGCTCCGTACCTACATTCTCTTATTTAGCAACATTCTATTTGTTCCCTCCTGTTCCCAAACCTTCTCCTTCTCCCCTGCCCACACCACTTTACCATCACTATAACCAAGAAGCTTGCTTGTCTGATCTAGGCTGGTTGAACCAGTTCACTTACATAATTCTAATACCAAATCTTATGCTGAGCAAATCTAGTTTTTAAGTCTGGTTTTCCAGCTTATCAGTTATCTGGCATTACTCTAAGTCTTTATCTCTTTACTGTAAGTCCTTATCTCTAAAATAGGAACAGTAAAAAAACACTGTTGTGAGGATCAAATCACATGTAAAAAGCTATTCTAATTGTTACATGATATGCTAATATTAGCTCTTATGTAGGCACTGTGCAAAGGACATTTATTTTCAAAGATTAAATATAAAACATTATAAATTTGTTATATAAAAATTTAACTATTCAACTTAAACCATGCTTGAAAAAATTTATAATAGGGGTGCGCCTGTGGCTCAGTGAGTAGGGCGCCGGCCCCATATACCAAGGGTGGTGGGATCAAACCTGGCCCTGGCCAAACTGCAACAAAAAAGCAAAAAAAACAAACAAACAAACAAAAAAACAGGCGGGCATTGTGGTGGGCAGCTGTAGTCCCAGCTACTTGAGAGGCTGAGGCAAGAGAATCACCTAAGCCTAAGAGCTGGAGGTTTGCTGTGAGCTGTGACACTATGGTACTCTACCGTGGGTGATAAAGTGAAACTCCATCTCTTAAAAAAAAAAATTTATAATAGACTGGAAAGCACTAGCTTCTGAAAACCACATCTAGTCCTCTGACACAAATTAACGGTGGGCCTTTTAAAATAGCTATGTGACTTTAGGAAGTCACCGAAGTTTTCTAAACCTTGAGTTCTTCATTTGAAAACGAAGAAACTGGTCAGGGGGCAGAACTGGTCATCCTCTGCTTCCAGTAGACTATGGCTTCTCAGACCAGTTTCAGAGGCTGCTGCAAGAGGTGTGGGGAAGGCGGGACAGGACGGAAACAGAGCAGGTGCAGCATCTGGGGTCCTTCACGCCTTTGTCCCCAGAGAAGCGCAATGCTTCTTAGTTTGTAGGTCCTAGAAGTCCTAAAAACTCTAATCACTACTCATAATGGTGACTTCGAGTTCTAAAGGGAAGGCTCATTACGTTCCTCAGAAGCCACGGCCACTACCTTACCTCCCAACAGGCTTGACTCTCAGAGTTCATTTGCAAGCTGTGTAAAAATGTCTTCTCCCACAGAAGCCGTGCCACTGAGCAGCAACAAATTCATAGGTCAGCCCACAAAGACCCATGTAATTCCAAGCATTCAGTATGACATTTAACAAGATTTCTCTGTGAAAATGTATTTCAAACTCCAATGTGGCATTCCTAGAATACATTCACCCTCTGTCAAGTTACTAGCAATAGCCTCGGCCTACAGAGGGGTTCTGTTACTGTTCTCGGAGTGGCAAATTCCCAACATATATTGTAGGTCATCTACTATGGTTGGCACAAGTTTAAAGTGACAAGCAAAGCACAGCTCTGGTCCTCACAGACTGTCCAGCCTCGTTCATACTTCATACAGCAGGCTCATCTCTGAAGTCACGGCACTGGTTCTTTCTAGTTGGGTGACCACGAACAAGCCAAGAAACCTTTTTGACCCTGGGGAGGCACCCTCCTGCAAAATGGGCCTAACAACTAAGAACATAAAAATGTGGCTTTGAAGGATTAAATGCCAGAGAGTATGCAGAGTGCCTAGTGGTGCCTCACACACAGTGAAGACTCACTAATTGTCAGGAACCCGATGATGCGATGATGATAATGTTTATAATAATAATAATTATACGAAAATGTTCCAAAATGCCATGTCTTGCTATAATCCAACTGCTTTTCTTACTGAAATGAGCTCAAAAATATTACTGAATTTTTAAAATTACACTTCTTATTCAATTCTGGTAAGTCCAACTATTTACGTTCTGCAAAGGATTACTTATATCTCTGATGAAATTTTGAAACATTACTGTAATTCCATGAAAAAATTTCAAGGGAAAACAAAGTTATATATGTAATCACACATAAATATTTTAAATAGGTCTGAAATATTCGTAAGAGTCATAGAAATAGTCATGGAGGCTCGGCACCTGTGGCTCAATCGGCTAAGGTGGCGGGTTTGAATCCCCAGTCCGGGCCCGCCAAACAACGATGGCTGCAACCAAAAAATAGCCGGGCGTTGTGGCGGGCGCCTGTGGTCCCAGCTACTTGGGAGGCTGAGGCAGGAGACTCGTTTGAGCCCAGGAGTTGGAGGTTGCTATGAGCTGTGATGCCATGGCACCCTACCCAGGGAGATAGCTTGAGGCTCTGTCTCAAAAAAAAAAAAAAAAAAAGAAATAGTCATGGAAGTAAATAACTAAGTTCTTCATTAAAAAGGAAAGTGATAGACCATTTAAAAAATGATTGAGATGCTCATCACAAGTAAGAGCATTCAGTGTAAAAAGTGTCTTTGAGTTGTCTGATTTGGGGAATTACAGAAAACCTCAGGTATGTGCTACTTTCTAGGACCTTGACTTAACCACGTTTGTGGCTGAGGTACAAACTTCTTCAATGAATCCTGGAACATTATGCAAACGGTTTCACCACTTAGATGTCAGCACCTCAAAGAACAGAAGAATCAGTTCTTTGTGTTTCCCAATCCAAGGACTTACCAGTAAACTATAAAAAGAAACTGGAGCACACTCATACGGTGACGAGAACTGAGGCTGCAGAAGCCTGCATATTCAACTTTCTCATAATGTAGGCCTTTCTAATTTTTTCCTAAAACATTACTGTTGAAAATCTAAATTTAAAGACTACACAAATAGAAGTTTTCTAAGAAACAGAAGATAAATACAGGCCTCTTTAATTTTAACCTAGAGTAATGTATAGAGGAAGCAGTTAACTTGATAACGGACTATGTTTAATCTATTTAAGACAAATTTAAAAAAAAGAAAACCACAAATCAAAATCATCCATTTGTCATGTATAAGGCACTATCAAGTTTGACTGAAAGATGCACAAGAAAGGCAAATAGTATTAGGTAGCAACAATCTCATATCAAATGAGACCTAGACGCTTGTATCTTGAGTTCAACATGTCTCCCGCTCAGCAAGCACCTAACAGCAACTTCTGAAGACTCAGGTGCCTAGTGGTGTCTTACACAAAAGAAAGACTCAGTAAATGTCAGGAACCTGATGATGTGATCATGATAATGTTTATGATCACAATGTGAAAGTGTTCTAAAATGCTGGGTCTTGCTCTAATTCAACTGCTTTTCTTATTAGAATGAGCTCAAAAATATATTACTGAATTTCTTAAGGATAAGATAAAGACTGGAGAAGTTGAGCCTGGTGGAAAATGAGATAGGATGAAGAAAGCAAGAGGTGGGAAATTTGGGGCAACGTTTAGAATGGTATTAAATAATTACCTGGAAATAGCTAACTCTATCTGATTTGCCTCTAAGACGTGTCTCTGATTCCTGACAGGCCTGTCAGTTCCAGCCATATGATTTACTACTCATTTCTCTCCCTGCGACCTTGCTTGGAGCCTCACTATCCCCTGGCCTCCTAACTCATCTTACCGCCACCAATATTTCCTTCCGTTCGGAAACACAGACGCTTTATAGAACTCCACTTTAGGTTTTAATGTCTTTGTTATTTCATATTACAAATAACATTTTCTGTGGTTTTTAAGTTAAAATATGTTAAATTAAGAAATGTGATATATATATATATAAAAATTGGAAAATTAAGAACTCTAGTAAGCCCTATAAATACTATATATATATATTCTAAATCAAATCAGTTAAATCTGTGCGGTGAAAAAAGGCTGAGCTACCAGAATTGTCCAAATACGTACCACAAAACCACATAATCAACAGTGACTAGCTCCCCCTCCTATACAGAATACTGGTCTTGAGGTTGGGGCTTCTGGTTGTTGTTTTGATTCCCACATGAGTTCTGCCTACCATCAGTGTTAACACTGATTTTTGCTGACACTAAGAAGATGAGACACATTGCCACACACACTAGGTACGCAGGTAAAGCTGAACGGCTGTGTGGACAGAAGAACTATAAGATTTATATTCTTACACGTAGAGGACAGAATCCATTTGTGAATCAACTTAAACAATTACAATGTAAAGCATACAATTCCAAAGACAAGGTGCAACTCTGGGGTGAGAGTTGGGGGAGGAAATAAATAGAGAAGAAATTCAGTTCAGCAAATATTTGCTGCATATCGATTATCTGCACAGCGCTGTACTTTAGGGCAACGCAAGAGGTGAAAATGAGTCAGAGTTCATACATAGAGTGAAAACACAGGCACGTACTAGTAACTGAACATTCTGTATAGGATGGGGATTAACCAGAGTTGTTTGTACAGAAGAATGACACAACTGGATCAAAAATTTAAACAGAAAATTATGACGTAGAAATAAATGACGCTAAGGCAGGTCTCAAAACAGTAAAAGTGGAAATGGAAAGCAAAGGAAAATGTTTTAATACATCTGTGATTTATCAGATGGTCAAAAGTAGCTCTTAAGTGACTAAAAGAACAAAAAAGAGTTATATGAGTTTTTCTAAGCTTACAGAACAATGCAGAACTCTGACGCCTCATTACCTGGTGGGGTGTTCTCTGTACTGGACTCGGTGTTATCACTTCTACAATAGTCCCTGGACAACAGTGAAACCAACCAATGCTTCTGAAAACTGACAGTAGGAACTGCTACAAGGTCAACAATACTGACTGTCATGATGAGTGTTGTGGTATGAAAAAAAGGAAGGAAATGAGTTGCTACTTTTTGAAAGTAATATTTTTCCAAAGTAGAAATGCATTATATAAACAGAAGAACATATGGTAATACTGAAGGTCACTCATGCAATAGCCAGAGAAAGTGGAAGCATTTCGTAATGACGAGAAAATTAAACAACCTTTTCCCTGAAGTCAGCCACAACTGATAACACAGCTCTTATCCAGAAATCATTGCTACCTGGTTTCATGGAACTGTCTCATTTATCTGTCCCTTACATGTCTCAAATCGGTGTTAAAATTTCAGTCACGAAATTTTCACAAAAGAATATATCACACAAATACTTAATCAAACTAATAAATACTACCCAAAGAAGCATTTCAGAATTTCTAATTTCTGGTTTTTGTTTGGCCTGTAGAGTCAAGTAAATGTACACATCCTAACTGTGAAGTAAGACTGAAAGAAAATATATAAAAATCCTAACTGGATATCCCTAGGTGGCAGAACTATGAATGCTTTAAATTTTTTTCCTTATACTCATTATATTTTTCTATGAATAAGTCATTTACTATCAAAGAAAAATTATGTTTTGAAACGGCTCTTCTAAAGCAGGAACAATGCAAAACAAATGCACCTCTGCCCTGTATGACTAAGCTCCCAAGTGCCTCTGCAGAGAAAGCCTTCAACTCTTCCTGTCTTCGGTGTATTAAGATGACTCCCTGATTTGATAAAACTGATCAGCAATTTATTCAGCAAATTTTTTAAAATCAGGAAACCATATTTTTCTTCACTAAAAACATTTGTAAAATACAGACTACAAGTATTAAAAATGTTTGCTACTCAAGAATTTAAAGTGATAATAAAGTACATGTTTATAACAAATACTTTAATTGTGAAAAATCCTAAAATTTACTCAATAAAAATTTAAGTCCCTAATGTTTCCTGGTCAAGGTCATCTTTGCCAAATAATGGGAAAAAGGCCAGCTGCTTAGCTTCCTAATCTATAGGATATTAGAGCTTATCTAGTCGAGTAATTTTCATAAATTTTAGTGCCAAATCTTATTTCCAAATGAAGTCTTAAGTAAAACATCAGTCGACTTAAAGATAACACTTGGGCTCCTGTGTGATTTATATCTTCATTGTTTGGTGTTATGTCCTTACTTCACCATCTGCGGAAATCTTGAAGCATCTTCATAAATCATGGCAAAGTTTAGAAACCAATCATCTTGTTCACCTTTCCTCCCTGTCCTTACCACATACACTTTTACAGTTGGGGAAGTTAAGATTCAGAGAAGTTAGATGATTCCTTAGTTACTGCCTGGGCAGAAAGTAAAACCAAGACCTTTAGTTTGTAATTAAATTCTAAATCTTTTCCATTGTATTTTTCCTCTACCTGATAGTCAGTCCATTTTTATCCAACACGTATAAGTTTTGATTTAACTAACACACCCGACAGCCAAGGTCTCTGTGGTATGTGTGCATGTATGCATGCATTTGTGTATGTGTTTCTGGAATGTCACAGCTTCCCCAAAGTGCTTCCCTGATTCTCCCTTTAACTGTACTGTTTTCTCTCCTGCTCATTTAGCAAATTTCTTGTAATTCATTTTCTAAACCACTTGACTGAGTTATAATTTACATATCATAACATTCAATGATTTTAACCAAGCTGCTCAACCTTCTTCATACCCAGTGTTAGAACATTTTTATGACACCAATAGGACCCCCTATATCCATTTGCAGTTAATTCTTTTAACGCCAGCCCTGGGAAGCTACTAATTACTTTCTCCCCTACAGTTCTGCCTTTTGGGGCATTTCACAGAAATGGAATCATACATAGTTTCTGTGTCTGGCTTCTTTCACTTAACACACGTTATGCCCCGACTACCAACTCTTCACGAGACAACAGTAGAGACTTGAGGGCAATATCCATACTTCAAAAGTCCAGGAATACGATACACCTAATCAGGTGCTTCTACATAATCAATTCTATGATTGATCATGATTCTGAAAGCACAGAAAGACTGGCGCTGCTATCTCAGTGATAACTCATTGCCAACTCTCCTGGCAATGAAGGGTTCTCAACCTGTGGGTCACGACCCCTTTTTAACAATGAAAATACATTGAGGCAATAGGAAGGTTGAGAACCACTGGGTTAATAGAACCAACCAAAATCAGAAGCCAGTCAAGCAACGGTTAATAGTCTAGCACCATGGAGAAGTCTTTGAGGGTAAGGATCATGATACCTGTAGTGAAGATAATGGGAAAGGATCCATTAGCATATACAGCCCATTTCCTTTCCTAGGATTATTAGTATGGGAGAAGTGGCTCTTTAAGTCTCTCCAAATCTCAATTCTCTCATTAGAAACTGCTCTTACAGGTCTACTTCCTTCATCTCTCACACTCCACTTCCTCTATGCAATGCCAGCCACCATCACCTCTGCTCTCAATGATTGTGTGTAGTTAAGCCTCCTAATTATTTTCCTTAATCCCAATCTTTTTTTTTTTTTTTGACAGAGTCTTACTTTGTTACCCTTGGTAGCGTGCTGTGATGTCATAGCTCACAGCAACCTCAAACTCAGAGGCTCAAGTGATTCTCTTGCCTCAGCCTCCCAAGTAGATGGAACTACAGGTGCCCACCACAATACCTGGGTACTTTTTTTTTAAGAAATGGAGTCTCACTCTTGCTCAGGCTGGTCTTGAACTGGTGAGCTCAGGTAATCCACTGGCCTCGGCCTCACAGAGTACTAGGATTACAGATGTGAGCCACCACGCCTGGCCATCAACTCCAATCTTGCCTGGCAGTTATTCAATCTCCACATACCAGCCAGAGGTATCTTTTAAAATTTATCAGATTAAGTATTTCTATTGCCTAGAACCTTCCAATGGCAATCTATGCCACTCAAAATAAAATCCAAACTCCTAGTGATCTAGCCCTTCCCCACCTATCCAACCTCAGGTCACTTCCTCCCTTGCCTGCTACAGTCCAACAAGCCTTTCTTTAGTTCCTTTACTAAGGCAAACTCAATCTCACTTTAGGGCCTTTGTACCAACTATTCCCTCTGACTGGAACATGCTAGTTTCTTCTTGATTCATGTCTAAAGTCCCTTCTTGATTCATATCTAATCTTAAACGTTATCTTCTTAGAGATACACCCTCAGCTCAGTAGTGACCTAATCATTCTAACATATTAGCCTACTTGAATTTTTTGTATTTCCCAACTATCTGACAATTATCTTTTTGTTAAATTGTCTCTCCCTCCTACTGAAACTTTCAAAGGAGCTCTTTGAAAGCAGGATCTGGCTCGGCGCCTGTGGCTCAATCAGCTAAGGCGCCAGCCACGTACACCTAAGGTGGTGGGGTCGAATCCCCAGCCTGGGCCCGCCAAACAACAATGATGGCTGCAACCAAAAAATGGCCGGGCGTTGTGGCGGGCGCCTGTGGTCCCAGCCACTTGGGAGGCGGAGGCAGGAGACTCGCTTGAGCCCAGGAGTTGGAGGTTGCTATGAGCTGTGATGCC